>CANDYH010000001.1:0-186682 GCA_947396885.1 Heligmosomoides polygyrus polygyrus
TGCGTGGAGTACGATAGGTTACGGTAGGAGTGGATGAGAGGATCATGAGCCCGATACCTCTTTTACCCACACCTACCGTAGTCGACCGAGATTTTAAAGTTTCGTCAAAGGATTATGAGGCGATCACCTAGGTTTGCTTATCAGTTTGGCTATTTCAACAACTGGTGCTAGAACAGAGAACTGGAGCGGAGAATGGCATGAATTTCAGATGGATGAAACTCACTCAACTCCTATAAACAAAACACGCACTACATCAACAAGAGCTCAATTGAATTTGCCCAGTTTTTGCACATTCAAGGAAGTTCATCGGAAGTCTAGTCGAGAATTGCAAGGCTGCACAGAAGTAACAAGCAACCGGAGTTAGGGGCCTTACCGCTGAATTATCCTCATTCGTTTATCTCGCCGCCATGGTGATTTATGGACTTGTACTGCACTTGTCATGAAGAAAGGCACTGACTGAAAGCACACTAGGAGCAGAAAGAACGACATTTCACGCCAAAAATGTATGAGCAGAGCTGTCGGTTAAAGTATGGGGGGGGGCAGCCTCTAACCGTTGGGTTTGTACATATGAGCCATCCTTTACTTCATGCAAAAGATCTCCTGCTGATCCACCAGGCTCATGAGAAGTCGGGGAATTAGTTGGCCTAGAGGGATCAGCGCCATGCATTCAATGTTTGGATTCAGTCTACGCCAACTAAGCCTTCCATTTCTCTCTCTAAGGTAGCAACATTTCCCAAGGACCACATTCCAATGGTATCCCGATGTTCTCTTTCAAAAAAAAAAAACGGGAGGAAACGTCACTAAGAGGGTGGTGAAATAGAAAACAAGAAGTCTTATGTTGGAAGGACCGTCATGGCGGTTTTTGTTTCTGTCTTGAAGACAATAACACGGAGCGCTGAATGTGCTGAAAGCGACCGAGACAAACTATTAGGTTGTAACGAAATAAATGGCACTGAACTACTGTAAATTTAAACAGTTAATATCTCGGCTTGTAGGCAAGTTTATTAATCGGAATAAAGCCCTCTGATTCTACGCATCTTTACCAACGTGACACAAGCTTTTTTTATCCCAAGTAGCATAAAAATCAGAAGTTCTGGAATTGACGAAATCTCCGAAGGCACTTTCGGCATCCTGTTGGCATTTGAATACTTTCCCTACCAAGAAGTCGCCAAGATGCTTGAAGAAATAGTAGTCTGTTGGGGAGAGGTCGGGAGAAAACGGAGGATGTGGTAGAGTTTCAATGCTCAGCTCATTCAATTTCTGCAACGTCATTCGTGCTACATGGGGGCGAGCATTGTCGTGCAGAAGGAGAACTCGCCTTCGGTTTACCAAGGCCGGCCGGATATCCTTCAACTTTTTCATCATTTCTTCAATTTCAATGCAGTACTTCTCTGCCGTGATGGATTCACCGGGAGGAGGAAGCTGTGGTGAATAATTCCCAGCAAACACCACCATACTGTCACCATTACTTTCTTTTGGTGCAATTCCGGCTTCGCAAAAACCTTGGGGCTCTCATCGCTGTCCACCCACTGTGCCGATCGTCGCCTGTTGTCGTACATTATCCATTTCTCGTCACAGGTTACGATGCAATCAAGGAATGGGTCCGTTTCGTTCCGTAGAAGCAGTGCAGACGAGATCTCATATCGTCGGTTTCTCTGCTCCTCAGACAGCTCGTGAGGCACCCATCTTTCCAGCTTTTTGGTCTTTCCAATTTCCTTCAGATGCCGGGCGGCTGTGTTGGTACTGACGCCAAGAACCTTCGCTATCTCCCTAGTACCTTTGTGTGGATCCTCCTCTACCACATCTCTCAGCTTGTCCTCATCAACATCACTATGCTTCCCACGACCTTCATGTTCTTCCAAGCTCTCATCTCCATTCCGGAACTTCTGATACCAACGATACGCCGTCCGAATTGTGGAACATCCTTGACCGAATGCGGCGTTGATCTTCTCGTCCGCCTCCTTAGCTGCCCAGCTTGAATTCATACAAGTAAATGCCTCGGATTACCCTTGTGTCCATCTGCGAAAAAGTCAATAAAAAAAAGTCAATACAGTTTTCCCACTTTTACATAGAAAATTTGGTAAACACCGGTAGAGCAAAGATTGCGCTTCTAAATGATATGCCACATGTTACGGTTTGTTCTTGATCAAACGCGTAAAGACGCGCCAAAAATTAGCGCAAGCCAGTGCCATTTAATTCGTTAGAACCTAATATTTATGGTGCAGATACGAGGATACAACGTAACCATTTGAGGTCTTAGGTGCCCAACGCCGGTTAAGTCCTTTACCCCTGCGAGGTAAGTGAGCTGGTATCAGACATCTGTGAGGTGAAGAAAACACTCAAATGTTCGTCGCATGACCTCTAACCCACGTTCGGTCGATGTATATGTCTCACCAGTGCGGCCGACTGAACGGCGTTTTTAATACGGTTTAGATATTCTTTATCTGTTTTAAACTCTATCCATCGGCCAATATCTGGCCAATACGTACTCGATTCGCATGTCAACCGCGAATAAAAATCGATTAATCCGATCGATAGTAGTCAACGTATAGTGTAGGTGTTTTTTGCTTGTGATGAGTTGTATCCACTAGCCAGCATGTGTTTACGTCGTTCCTACCTTGAACAGCTGCCAATCGAGATGTGAACCTCTCCCTGCGGCTGCTGCGATGGATGGAGAAATAGTCAGATTGACAGAGTATCTTTTATATAGTTGTTAAATTTATGACATAATTAGCTTTTTATATATTGTCAGATCTTCTTTTAAATACTATTCCGATTCTTCAACAGAACTCGCGTTAACCATTGGAGTAAAAGTGAAGAATTGTCTCCCGTTTTCCGTAAGATCGAATTTTGTCAACTCGTAAACTTTATCAGAACCTACATATCAATGGTGATGAACTGCTAACGCAAATATATCACGACCATAAGAACCTATACTTCTGGAGCCGACGAATTCGCACAGGTAGGCGTCATCATAGGTGCGGCGATTAATCTGCACCTTTCATAAAGGACTAAGAAAACACTTGGTGAAATGGCTTTGCTTCTGGAAAGGCTGGCTGTGTATGATAAATGTGAAAGGTATTAGCGAATCTGTATGGCCTTTGGAGAGTCGATTTCTAAACCTATGGGCGAACATAGATTATCGCTAAACCTTTTCATGTCTTCTGAGCAAACTTCTTACTGGACTTACTGCTTTTGCTAGCAGTTCTTTTTCGACTCGGAAATGCTCTATGCTGTGTAGTCTTATGGATCTTCTTACTGAGCATGAGAAATCCACAGTGACCACCACAAAATTCGTCTTTGAAAACGATTAATGGAAGCGGTAGGGCAATATACCACACAGTTTGTTTTCGGACGTCAAAAAATGTTCACTTCCTATCGAGGCTGACATAATGTACTGTCAATGTTGAGGAAAGAATGATCACATGTTACAGTGCCAATGATAGTTGATATGGAATGCCATTGTTGTTGATCTGTGACTATCAAACTAATCAATCAGGCGGCCCTGTGGGCCCTATATAAGGCTGTCGTTCTCATGCAGGTAGCTCAGTGTTCTTCTGTCTAATAAACCTGTATTCACGCCGTCGGATCTTCTACGGTGGCGATCAGGACCTACAATCGACTGCCGTCAACACCAACAGGTTGGTCGTCAACAGCCACCACTCCAGCTTCCACGTCGTCAGAAGCCGCCCCTCCGCCATGGTTGGCAGCAATGCTGTCGGTACTCCAAAAGCAGAACCAGCAGATGGTTTCTATGATGGAGAAGCTGCTGGAAAACAAAGCTGCTCCAACCACACCGCCTGCCGTACTCCTCCCCGCACCCGGCCCATACGGCAACCTCGTCGGAGACCTACCCACCTTCTGTTACGACGACAACGACGATACCACCTTCAAGGACTGGTTCAGGCGATATGGACCAGTCATCAATGATCGAGGTTCGCTGCTGCCTGACGAACACAATCGCAACCTGTTGCTGTACAAGCTCGACAGACACGCGTATAAAACCTATTCCGAATACGTTCTACCACAAGAGCCACGACATATCGACTTGGCTGCTACTGTGGACAAGCTGACCAAACTACTCGGAGCGAAGCAGACGTTGATTCGACGCCGTTTCGAGTTCCTGCAGTCAACATGCGAGCCGTTGACTGCGTCACACGTCCCCTATCGAGAATTCAGCAACAAAATAAAGAAGTCCCCTATCGAGACTTCAGCAACAAAATAAAGAAGAAGTTCGACGATGCTTCAATGAAAGACGTCGACGACGATTCTCTAAAATTTCTAGTATTCTTATCAGGACTAACCGACCCATCCCACTCTGACGTCCGGCTCCGACTGCTGAATCGTCTCAATTGCTTGAAGGAAGACGATGCATCACCCTCCCTAGACGACTTCTTAAACGACTGCGAAACCTTCGTCGCCCTCAGATCCGACAATCGCACGATGGAATCCAAAGAGGTGAATGCTGCACATTACATCAAGGTAAGCGGAATGCATAGACGGCGTCCATCTCGGAACGTGAGGTTCCGCCACCGATCGACATCAAGAGAGCCACTTCAGGAACCAACTTCGACTTCTACCACCAAAAGGACACGTTTTTCTTCAAGAAAGTCGAGATTCCGACAACGAAATATTTGTTGCAATAACGCGTCATCAACGACACAGAATGCACGCACCTACCTGAAAGTGGAAATAAACGGATTTTCCACTAGCCTCCAGCTGGACACTGGGTCCGACGTAACCATTTCGTGTCGAACATGGAGCGAGATGGGATCCCCAACCATCAGTCGTGCTGCTGTACCGGTCAAGACAGCCGACGGATCACCAATGCACATCATTGGACTATTCAAGGCAAACTTTACCATATTTGACCGTCACCGGAGAGTCACAACGGGACAAGGAAACTGCAACGTCACCGAGGCAACTGACCTGCTCGGACTAGAATGGTGCGTCGAAATGGGGCAGTATCACCAGCTTAAGGAGCAATTCCACTGTGAACTAGCCACAGGCGCACTCACTGACATCCGGAACGAAACGGTCGCCTTCATAAAACGTAGTTTTGCTGAAGTATTCCTGCCTGGCCTTGGACACTGCACAAAGGCAAAAGCAAAGCTATTTCTTTGACCTGACGCCCAGCCTGTCTATCGTCAGAGGCGTCCTGTACCATTTGCTTCCCAGTCCAGCGTCGATATGGAAATCGACAGACTTCTCGCTGAAAATGTTCTGTCGCCAGTTGACCACTCCAACTGGGCAGCTCCTGTAGTGATCGTGAAGAACAGGAATGGATCAATTCGTCTCTGTGCAGACTTCTCCACTGGACTCAACAACGCTTTGATGCTCCATCTGCACCCGTTGCCTACGACCGAAGAAATACTCACGAAAGTCAACGGTGGTGAGCTTTTTTCTCAAATCGATCTAGCGGATGCCTATCTTCAGATCGAAGTGGAAGACGAATCGAAGGAGCTACTCACTATAAACACACCTCGCGGTCTGTTCCGCTACAACCGCTTGCCGTTCGGGGTGAAGTCAGCTCCCGAAATCTTCCAACAGATTATCGACTCAATGATATCCGGACTTCATGGAGTGGCAGCTTACCTGGACGACATCATCGTGAACGGAAGGACAATGGAAGAACATCGCAGAAATTTGGAAGCACTATTCAAATGAATCCACGATTACGGATTCCGTATTTGACTGCAGAAGTGCCATTTTATGATGACAGAAATCAATTATCTCGGCGTCATCATAGACAAGAATGGACGTCGCCCTAACCCGGGAAAAAATCAGGTCCATCACTGAAATGCCACGGCCCTAAAACGTGGCACAACTCCGATCATTCTTAGGAATGATAAACTACTACGGCACGTTTGTCAATGAAATGCACAGACTACGTTCCCCACTAGACGTACTGCTCAAGAAAGATGCTGAATTCAAGAGGTCACTTGAACAAGAAGAAGCCTTCAAGCGAACCAAGTAAGTTATTGCCTCGCCTCTACTCCTCACCCACTACGATCCCAAGTTGGAAATCGTGGTAGCAGCTGATGCATCCGACTACGGCATTGGAGCAGTAATCGCACAACGGTTCAAGGACGGCACAGAAAAAGCGATATGTAATGCTAGTCGACGTCTAAACGAATCGGAGAAAAAGTACGGCCAAATAGAAAAAGAATGACTTGCACTTGTCTTCGCCGTACGTAAGTTCCACCGCTACCTGATGGGACAACACTTCACACTGCTGACGGACCACAAGCCGCTATTGACTATTTTCGGAAGCAAGCAAGGTGTTCCGACTTACACCTTGTATCGGCGTCGTTCCGAAGCACTCATTTCCTCGTCCGTTTCCGAACTCTGAAACATTTGAGGTTGCAAGCTAATTTCATCGGAAGAGAAGAACAAACAGGCTCACTGGTTGTCCTTAACCTTCTAGTTTTCTTCAAGAATCGACTAATCGACTTCTGCGGTGGTCGCTGATTCTGATGGGCTTAGATTTCCAGATCGAGTACAGACGGAGAGTGGACTTCGGTCAAGCGGATGCGTTGTCCCGACTGATCACAGTCCACAGAGGACCTTGTCATCGCCACGGCAACAAGAGAAGCGGAAGCCACCTGTCGTTCCGTGCGCAAAATCCTGCCCGTCAATATGGATAAGGTCGCTGGAGAAAGCGCACAAGATGAAACACTTCGCAAGGTGATGGACTGCGTGCGAGCGGATTCTTGGCCAACAAGGTCATCTCCTGAAATAGCACGTTACGCCAGCCTTCGCCAATCACTATCGTTGGAGAACGATTGCCTTTTTTTTGAACCCCGAATCGTCATCCCGAAGAGTCTCCAGTATCGAGTACTGAATCTGCTGCATGACGGACATCCCGGAATCACAAAGATGAAGATGCTCGCCAGATCTTGTGTATACTGGACTAATATCACAAAGGATACCGAAAACTGCGTGCGAGGATGTCGAAGCTGTCAAGAAGCAGCAATAGAGCCTAGAAAAGCGACTCTTTTCTCTTGGCCAATGGAAACGGAACCGTGAGTAAGAATTCACATCGACTTTGCTGGACCAGTAAACGGGAGGATGTTCCTCATTGTGGTCGATGCCTTCTCTAAATGGCCTAAAGTAATCGAAATGAAATCAACAACGGCTAAGGCCACAATTCGCCAGCTTTCCTGACTCTTCGCTCAGTTCGGGAATCCGAAAACACTAGTGTCTGACAATGGAAGTCAGTTCACCTCAAGGGAGTTTGCCGACTTCTGCGAAATCAACGGCATCGAACATGTCCGATCGCCGCCGTTTCACCCTCAATCAGATGGATAGGTCGAGCGCTTCGTAGATACTTTCAAAAGAACGATGCGAAAGTTGGAAAGCGAGGAAATGGGCACTTCAAAAATTCTTGGCAGTGTATAGGAGAACGCCGTGTCCATCATCACCAAACGGACGATCTCCAGCCGGAATTTTTTTTGCAGAGGAAGATTCGATCACCATTGTCTCTGCTGACCCAACCAACAACTCGGAACACGGCGAGAAACTACCCCATGTAAGAGCAATTCAACCGCCACCACGGGGCTAGACCCAGAACCTTCGCTTCAGGCGAAGTACTATGGGTGCGCGAGTACGGAAGGCACCAAAGCAAATGGACACCAGGAAGGATCGTTTCCCGTCATGGCAAAGCTGTATATGATGTACTTGTGGATTGCACTATCCAGAAACGCCACACAAATCAACTGCGTCACAATATCCAGCAAGACCTCGGTGAAACAACAGCCAATTTGGACGACCGACCATTTGGATGGACATGTTCACAACTACGTCATCTCCTACGACAGCCAATACAACGGAGCAGCCGGCAGCGTCGGAACCAGGGAATGGATCGGAGCCGGAGACGACGGTACAAGCAGAACAACGACCTCAGCGCGAGCGACGACCACCATGCCGGCTACAAGTGGACCCATCATTACGATCATATACATAGGTTATCAGATGAATCAGTTGTGCTGTTTCAACTTTACAATGTTCATCTTAGGAGGGAGGTGTTGAGGAAAGAATGATCAGATGTTACAGTGCCAATGATAGTTGATATGGAATGCCATTGTTGTTGATCTGTGATTATCAAACTAATCAATCAGGCGGCCCTGTGGGCCCTATATAAGCCTCTCGTTCTCACACCGGTAGTTCAGTGTTCTTCTGTCTAATAAACCTGTCTTCACGCCGTCGGATCTTCTACAGTCAAGAAATTAGGCGTAGCAGTTGAGGAAAATAAGGATGTATTTCCTATTCAACCAAGCGTCTTTCTAGTCGTGAACCAAGTCATGTGTGCTAAATTCAAGGTATTTTCTTTCTCCGTTCACAGGTTAATGCTTGAGGTATAATTGAATCTGAAAGCATATCTCTTGATCTATTTCAGCAGCGGTTCAAGCTGAATTTTCCCTACAAACGGGATTAAAATCATATCAATTAACAAGTGATATCTGCTACCCATTTACGGCTTTCTTAGAATAGAAAATTCTGACTTCCTGTATCTAATACTTGGTAACAAGATCTGCATGTGTGCTGTTCCAATGCGACTCTGTCCCTCTGATTTGTACTCGTAGTGGCACCATCAATTTTGATCTCTTGAATGAAAACATCGTAAATAGTAACTTTTGTTGGTCAGAAAAAGAACGTTACGGAAACTTGGGATTTTCAAGCATTTTAAATGATTTGACATTTTATTGAAGCCAAGCGCAAGTTTCAAATGATATTTTTAGTTAATTAATTTGTACTATCTGCCTTTTTCGTTATTGTTGAGTCATTAGCGATGTGCTACATTGTTTTCTTTTATATGAGTGATATAACAGAGTTTTTGAGTGTTCAGCTTTTTAATATCTCCCTTCTGCAGGTGTGATAGACTTATAACTTAAAACTAGAATACAGTGCTGCTTCTAAAAGTCTCAAATCTTAGATATAGATAGTGGAACATACTGTAGCAAAATCCTGCATTATTTTTGGACCAACAATATAGTAGAGAACTTGCGCCTTCCGGCTAGCACCTGTTCTCAAGCAGGGGCACTCATTCTAAGAGTGGAAGAATCAAAAGATTTTAGGAATTTATCATGTTATTAAAAAGTGCTCGATGAGCAACTCTATGAGCATTCGGTGCTTTAACATAATTTGCTTCCGAATCGGATCGCTTTTTTGCTTCTAAACTTTGGATTGCAACAAAACTAACCCATGGTAGGGAGCTGTGATGGTCTAGACTTTTCCTTATACTCCACCAGACTAGCATTGATCTGTGATCCCCCTTTCGCGAGGATGACCACAGAAATTTTTTGCAAACATCTGTGCTTCAATTTGTTTCTCAATGAAAAGAGCCGACACGTCGAAAGCGTCAACTCGTATGGACAGATTACCGCTTTTCGACCTTGTCGTCACTTCATAATCTGTGGAGGTGTGGAGGATTGCGACAATGAGTTTCCTCAACAACAAGCATTCAGGCAACGTCGTTCTCACAATTCTAACCCATTGACGACCGCGCGGGTCAATTTCGACCTGTAGTTTTTCTGACGCGTGAGACCACGCGGGCCGATTTCGGCCCGCGGTTATAAAACTCTTCGCTACGGCCAATTTCTCGCTTTTTCATAGTTTACGAGTAATCATTAGATATGTTGGATCCTAGCAATGTACTGTGGTCCGGTAGTCATTTAATTCTAAGCACTGGTTTAAATAAATAATCAGCACCACACACTATTCAAAGATTAGCACTGTTCACAAACAAATACTCACATCTTGTAAAAATGGTCATGCAGAAAAATAACTAGCAAAAATTTTGAAAACAGTCTAGACAAAAATATGCCAAACACCTGCTACATCGTGTGGTACCACCTTATTTGCATATTTCGTGGCAAACGTGGGCCCTTTCCTTTGCAGACCTCCTTACAGGAACAAAAACATCTTTCATGGTTTGCCTCAAACCAGTTTCGGCCTTCTTCAGTATGTGGTTAACCCTTGGAGAGGGAGATTCGTTCGGAATATCGTGAAGCAGTGTTTCCGGCGTCCGTGCGGTCCCACGCGCAAGACACGCGATTTGCCGCGCGGTCGTCAATGGTTTAACACCCGGTATCAAACATGAAGTGTGAAAGCGATACGGTGGCCAACCTAGAACAGAAACCAAAACAACACAGCAAACTTACGAGCAAGGCAAGGTGGGTAAATAAGCAAGCGAGAGAGGACTTCTGAGGTACGAACACATGCAATGTACCCAGAGGAAGATGTGCTTCAACCAGAGCAGAATTCTTGTATCACTGACGACCAAAACAAGGTTAACGGCTAGCGCGCAAACACCAAACATTGTTCATTCAAAATAAGACAGACATTTCACTTTCCATTTGCGGCGGACCAGTCGGAGTGGGTAGAAGCGGGATCTGAATTTCTTGTGCTTGCAGACGAGTGCTCAAGCTCCAGACGGAAAACGTTAAAAGAAGCACAGCAGTGGTTAATGTGGCCAAGTAGTAAGAATGTTGTACAGGGTGCACCAAAATAACGTGTACAAGATCTTTTTATCATAATTATAAAACAACCAACAATTCGAAGAAACGACGACAAATTTACAACAACACAAACATTAAGGTACACCATCTTAAAGTGGTTTCGAAGTGGCCTTCCTTGAAGTGGATGCAAAGGACCAAACGTTTCGCGAAGTTTGGGAGCGATGGGCCGCAGGTCGTGGCTGGGAACAGATTCTGTTTGCAGATGTGAGGCTGTTCAACGTGGAGCAGGCGTACAATCGCCAAAATGATGAGATCTGGTCTGCAGAGGCTCCAAGCAGCTCTGCTGTCGTCGAACACCGCCAGAACCCACAATCGGTCATGGTTTGGGGAATCATCCCTCTGGCAGAACCCCTCTGGTTTTTGTGGATAAAGGAGTGACAATCGAAAAAGATGTGCACCAGCGAGACATTCTCGAGTCCGTAGTTCTTCCTTGTCCAGTGGTACCCATTGGACGTTCTAACAGGACTCTGTATCCGTACATACAGTACCGGACATGTCTTTTGGTCATTGGCCGAAAAAGCCGCGCCGGCCAACATAGGCCGCTTTGGAGCGTTCCAAAGCGGCCTTTTTGAATAACTCCTTTAGAAATAAAATACTTGTGAAAATAAACATATATGTTTGAACTCAGCAGCTTAAGCTTTATCTATACAAATCTCAGCAGAGTTGAACAATGCATATAGGCCGCGGCGCGACAACCTGTAGAGCGAGCGTTTGGGGAGTTTTGTCGGAAATTTCCAGCCGTACTAATCAGAAATTGCTCTAAGACTGTCCAGATTGCATTTAGAATTCGCCGTGAACAATGCATACAGAATCGGACCTACCAATCGAGACAACTTGTAGAGCGGCCGTTTGGGGAGTTGTATCGGAAATTCCCAGCCGTCCTAGGCGGAGGACAGCGGTGAAGTTTCTTCCGCCCTTACTCGCTCTCATTTGAGTTTTCGACAGTTCCAATGGAGCCGTTCTGTTCAGCTTGAAAAGCTCTGTCGAACGGTGTCACTCTCAATCAATTCCGAAAACATCGATTTTTTGACAATATCGCATCAAAGGTGAGGCAGCCCAAGGCCGTAGCAGAAGGACAATGACGTCATCGAAAAACGATATTTTTGAACCGTGCCAGGTTTGACACCATTCGATAGAGCCTTTCGTAGTGAATTGTATGATGTTACTGCTAGCAACAAGAACTGTAATCTGAGCGAGTAAGAGCGCGGAGAAAATCGACCGATGTTGTGCTAAATTGGACTCGCAGGCGTGTTCTGAGCGCAATAACTCTGCCACGTTTAAATCTTTCCGGCTGCAACTTGTGGATATTGTAAACAGTAGAAAATGTTCATGTTAATTCAAGCACGTCCCCTCCCCCACTTGGACATATGTATTCTACTGAAATCAAAAGGACACACACACCGGCTACGGTATTTGGAAGGGTAACCATAGCATCCCGTGCTGATGGCAAGCAGCTACCTGAGGCGCGTCTTAATACGCCGCCATGTTTTCATTCCAATAACAGATTCCTTTCGTTTCAGCGATGGGTTGGATTTTCTGTACGTATAGAGCAAATTCCTGTGTAGCTCCAAATTTCTGTCAAATTCTGGCGCATCTCTTCCGAATTTCGATCCGTAAGGCTCTTGCATAATTTGACCTTTTCTATTGTCATGAGAATTCGTTTAAAACTTTCTGTCATTGACAGACACCGTGTACTCGTTGGATACATGTCCGTCCACCGAAGAACACGTCCTCATGGATTTTTTAATCAATTCTTTGGTTGTAAGCGTTCTGGAATTCCTGTCCTGCTCTTTTCGAATATGAGCTTTACATTTAATTCATCTATGTGTCTAACGGGCCACGAAGGTAGGGGAAGAAATTCACATCGGGGACCACCTTTTGGGGTGGAACGAGCGGGGTAAAAAGGGCCTGAGTACATCATGTGGCCAAAGATCATGCAACAAAAAAGAAACTCGCAGTTCCACAAGCCTCGCTCCCTATGATGGAGTCCCAGAACGACCATCAACTGGACATGTACACCTCCCTTGCCGGCCTTTGGGGAGATACGGTGACGGACGACATTGACGAACAATACGACCGCTTCGTGCACCATCTCCACGATAGTGTTAAGGGAGCCAAGATCTTGAAGAGCACCAAGAGACGTCTTTCTCCAGAAACTCTCGAGCTGATACGCCAGCATTGAGTAACACGAACATCAGGCAACTACTAACTACGTCTGAGCTTGCGAAGCTATGCAGAGCAGAGCGGCGATAAAGAGGGATCTTAAAGGCCTATCGAAGAAACCGCAGATGAGCTTCTACTTTGCCTTTCTGGAAGGAATGACGATTTCATGAAAGCAGTCATCTTGTTTTCGGAGTTGGCGAAGTTCCAGAGGGTATTGCGTGTGCTCAACCCTGCTTTTGCAGATTCAGCCAACACTTTCACTCTTCTCTCTTTGGCCTATGTCATACCATCGCTCACCCCGAGCGAAGCCTAATGATAGGCTCCCATATCGACTCATCGCTTTGCGCGATCGATATGGGAACCTATCATTAGGCATCGCTCGGGGTGAGCGATGGTATGACATAGGCCAAAGAGAGAAGAGTGAAAGTGTTGGCTGAATCTGCAAAAGCAGGGTTGAGCACACGCAATACCCTCTGGAACTTCGCCAACTCCGAGAACAAGATGACTGCTTTCATGAAATCGTCATTCCTTCCAGAAAGGCAAAGTAGAAGCTCATCTGCGGTTTCTTCGATGGTCACCTGCCCGCAAGACTCCATCCATCTCAGTGGAAGACAGCAAGACCGCCTTACTGTACAAGAAGGGAGACGTGCACAACGTTGGCAACTATCGCCCGACATGCTGTCTGTAGTCTACACAGAGGACACAGAAGCTGTTCATTCGAGACATCCTGAATAGGATTAGCAGGACGTTAGACGAAGGGCAGCCATGCGAACAAGCAGGATTTCGGAGAGGATTCAAGACGATCTACCACATACACGCCATTTCGAAGCGCATCGAAGTATCGCGAGAGTACTAGCTCTAGCTGTGTCTTACGTTTATCGACCTGAAGAAGGCATTCGACTCCGTCGAAACCAGGGTCAAGCGTGGAGTTCGATTTTTGCTGGAAATTTACGACCCCCCCCTCAGAAGCGGTATTCGTACGACCCCCTCCCTCTCTCTTCCACTGTTCTATTTCTTGCATTTCTTGATTTTTTCAAGGTTTCTGGTGTATTTTGAACTCTTTAATAGATTCTTCTTTTCAGGTGCGGCTTCGGCACTGAAGAGAACAATGAAACGAGTTTCCTGAACAATACATGTTTTCAAAACACAATAAAATTCTTTAAAATTTTGAGTGCTATTTTCGACACTTCAAAATGAAGATTTTCTAGTAGCAGTCTTCCAATCATCACTGTTCAATTTATGAAGTTTTTTTTTCAGGACGTCATGGACACGGAACATTCTTCTACCTGAAGAAGCAACGTTTGTATCTGAAATTGTGCTCTGAAATTGTGTTATATAAAATGTTGAGTATTACTTCCTGACAACGACTTAAGTGCTTTCCTTATGAATTTTTTGAAGCGCTTATCAAATCGATTATGGAGCGGAAAACGAAGGATGGACGATGGACTTCCCTGTGGAAATAATGTTCTCACATCCTAAGAAAACGTCATAAAAAAACGAAAATGAAGCTACATAAACCCAAGCTCTGTGAGCGATACAGCAAAAAACAACAACGTAATTTTCGGCAGCGATGACGGAGCTGCGATGACGATATGATTAGGATGGATCGTAAGCAAAGTTCTCGTTTTTCATGAAAAAAATTATTTTTTAGCCGGAGCAGACCACCCATACGAATAAAATTCTGCCACAAAAACTTGAATCTCGTGAACAAAAGATAAAGTCAAAGAGAAAGATAATACAAACAAAACACCTCACGAGATGTGATTCGGTGGCACAATCGGTAGGTGTGCCGCCTCATAGTAGCAGATTGGCGGGGTTTGGAGTTCGAGTGCGCGTATTGCCAATATTCACATATTATTCTGTTCCTATTATGCTTTCCCATGATCACAGGAATCAATTTTAGACCATAAAGGCTTGCAAAAACAAACAAAATGCTGTCTAATTGCGCCTTCATATGTGAAAGTTTTTCAACGATGCGTGTTTTCGTCATATTATTTCTCTGAAAATAAAGTCTTGTTGCTCTTCCCTTCGAGTCAGTAGCTATGGTATAAAACTGTAAAACGCGACGAGCGCTTGTCACACCAGCAGAATCTTACAAAAGCCAGTGATGAACAATCTTCTCCAGTGTTTATAATACTTCTGTGCCTCGAGGTTGTTAGGTGGAACTATTTGTTGGCCTGGCGTTTCGACCGTTTGTCGTCCTCAAATGCCCAAGAAATGGCTCGAGGTTTTATCTTTACAACCTACCCGAACAAGCGCCTCACCCCCGGGAACGTTTAAGACCTAACGGAAACACATTGCAAAAACCCGACAGGTGAAGACGAACTGACACGGTGCTCCACCGACTGAAGTAGCGATTCGAAATGTTAGCCAGTAAAGCCGTACAATAACTTGCGACGAGCATGGTAAACCTTCAAAAGCCGCTGGATGTTTATAATACGAGAAAATTCTTTTTTTCAAACATTAATTCAGGATTCCCCCCCCCAAGCCACCATACAGGTCGTCAGCGTTTCTTTCTACAATATGCGATTGATAGCCTGTTCATTGAGGTTTGCTACATACGCTGAAGGATTTTGAGTTTCGAGGCGCTAAGCCTAACAATTCAGGCCTCATCGTCCGACGCAGCGTTGTCGCAGGAGGCTGCGCCCAACACAATGTTGCCGCTAGAGCTTGCGCCCAACGCAACGTTGCAGCCAGAGCTTCCGTCCAACGCAACACTGGCGCAAGAGCTATATCTGAGGCGAATTCTTGAACCGTCGTACATTGTGAATAGTTTGGCCATTTTCTTGAGAATCTCCTCGTACATTTGGGGCGTGTGCATCTTTGTACTGGTGATTCACACCGCTAGGGAGGTCACGAGTGAAAGGAGCTGGTGAAGGTTAGTTCAAGAGGTTTTCACATGACAGCAGTCAAAGGGAGCCATTATTTAAGCGTTCGACAGATACCCTATGACGCGTTTTTGTTTTGTGTGTTTTGAAAGTGACGGCGCCAGCTGGCGGTATGGTTTTAATCCCTATTAATTGCTTTTTATAGTTACTTATAATTTATTCATTAGTTTTCGATCTTTTTCGAGAGTTTTCGATCAACGCGATGTGTACTCTGTTCAACCGGCATGAAACTCTCTTCGGATTCGGCTCACTAAAAAGCAAAACCTTCCGTTTATCAAGTTTCAGATTGAGGCATGTAGTCGACTAGGCTTTCTTGCTATTTCGTTAGTAATCTATATATGTCATATTTTGATGAACGAACGCCGACTTTTCCATTAGTTTGTTGAACGTTCAGCCCTAAAGCCGCGGTTCTCGTTACCGAAGATTGCCTATTTATTTATTTATTTATTTATTTATTTACGCCGCTAAGGACGTGCCAAACATAGTCATAAAGCAAAAGGCGAAACATGAATGCTAGATACAAGACAAATGTAGTGCAGAAATTGCAATGAACAAAAAAAAATGAGCTTGAAACAAAGAAGAACAGAAGGAGATGAAGCAACTTATTAAAACTCAATAGTCAAAGACATCGGAAAAAACATTCACAACAGAACAGACCAAGGATACAAGTTGGTTTCATGACAGAGATCCCACTTCCAGCAACAAAGCACTTAGGTAGCATTATTTAACGGCCGAGTATATTGTGTATTTAAGAAAAAACGAAAAGACAAAGAAAATTTCAATACTGGAACCAGCAAAGCCGAAAGCAAGATATGAAAGCGTAAACCCATCTAGTATCATAGATGAACGCATTTCATGTGTTTGAATCTATTTCTCCCTAAGCACGCACCACCAGGCGGGCTCCGTATCTCAGAAACCTCATTATACTGGTGCGCACCTGGCAATGGCCCAGGGAGAGGTCAATCGAAACAATGATAAAGGGGCAATACAGTGCTGGTTGGTAATACGCAGATAGGGGATGTAGAGCTCATCGGTTCCAGTGCAGGTAACTTGCAGCAACAACTGCCATTAATAAAACAAATAAGCCTTGAACGGAACGGAAGATAAAATATATAAAGAGAAGATCACGACCCATGACCGTTTATATGAAATTAGACCACCCGATCAGACATGAATAACTGAGAATAATGAGACATCTGCCCAGAAGAAACCAACTATCACAATCATCAACTAGTAGAGTATCACCAAAACATAAATCTAAAACAGAACACAAAAGTCTCAAAAGCCATTCATTATTAAAGAACCAAAAAGCGACTATTCAATGGCTGGAGAAACTTGAAGCAAGAACTGTACGAAAAGGCGAGGGAAGGACGTGGAATCAACAGGGAGCACAATAGGCACCGGTAAGCATGCCCAAGACGAAAAACCAGGTAGCAGGTAGGCCGGAGGGACCATCAGTTGAACATTCGACAACGGAAGATGTCAGCAGAGCATTTGATCGAATAGAAAAGGTTGAGTTAGTACTAAACCCGAGCTGCTTTATATGAAATATTTAAGCACTAAATAAGATCAAGCTTTAGAAAATTATTTCTCACACTAGGAATGTCATCCGAAGTAACCAATTCATTAGGAAACAAATCTACCCATCTCGCAAAATGGCTAAAGATATTGTTAAACCTCACAGAATAGTTCTTCTCGCAAATTCTAGAGTATTAGAGATTAAAGCCTCCATCCTACAAGATGAGGGCAAGAGCGACCAATATTTGCCCATCTTTAGTTTCGACCTACCCTGCAGAATGTGGAGGCAAAAAATAGGATCAACGGCTATTTGAGCCAAACTGTTGCTGTGAGGTCGACGAAAGGTTGTCTGTTAGCGATGTTTCTTCTCAGCTGAAGGAGGTTTCTCGAATAAAACCGCTTTCATTTTCTTTGTGACGATAAGGATTTATGAACTGCACAACAGGTGGCTAGTACAGTTATGTTCGAACGAATATATCCGAATACATAATCAATCATTCGATATTTCTAGGTTTTCAAATATTTGTTCGAATTCGAACATCGAAAGGGAGCCATATTAAAATGTTATTCAAAAATCGAACCATTTTATTCAAATATCGAATAAACTCCAAATCTTTAAGCACGAAACCTGGCTCTAAAACTTATAAAATAAACACTTCGACTATTTGAAAAATAAAATATCGACAACATTTCTCAAAAGCACAACTACAGAACATCGAAACTAGAAGATGTCTTACATGTTTACGTATAACTGGCCACTATAGTGGTGTAGTCTTGAGAAATTTTATCGAATAAGTGAACGATTAAATTCGATGTCAAAAATTTTCGAGCGAATGTAAGAACGAGTTTATTCGCTCATCAGTTTTTGGATGATCGAAAATCGAATAATCTCCATTTTTCGTTTGTTCCTTAGTTATATTCGAATATTCGAATAGTCGAATGTTTTTCAAATCAGTTTCTGGGTTTGGAGATTTGAAGTTTCGAATATCTATAAAAATAAAAATAAAAATAAATAGCTCCTTTTCGATGTTCGAATTCGAACGAATGTTCGAAAATCTAGAAATATCGAATATTTGGCTATTCTAATAAATTATTCAAGTAGTTATTCGAACACATTCGTTCAAGCACAACTTTTGGATGTTCTATAATAGTACAGGGTACGCCCAAATTATGGCGACAGCTCATGCGCGAACAATTTCTCATCCTATTCGGAGCGTCTTTTTTTCTGTGCTTTGATTGTTTTTATTGCGTCGATTTTATTATGCCTATCTCAGTCAAGGATAAAAACAAATTGTTCTTCAACTTTGTGGAACGTTCGTGTCACTCTGCTTCAATCATTGAATTTTACTGTATTGGCTTCTCGGCACGCGATATTATCCACGGTTTTGGAGCTCATCAAAGTGTTATATATAGATCCATTAGACGCTACGATAACCAGAAAACCGGATACGATAGATCCGGACAAGGAAGACAGTATCATTGATGACTACGGACAACATTAGGAAGGTACGTGAGCGAATTCGCAGAAACCCGGCGCGCTCGGTCCGCCGGAAGTCGCAAGAAATGGAGATCAAGAAGAATTATTTGGACCTTCCAAAGGATGAGGAGTTACTCTGGGCTAGTGCTCTCTTTGGAAACCGCTTCTGAACCTTTCAACAGGACGGAGCTCCAGCTCATAGAGCAAGAACGGTGCAGGACTGGTACAAAGGGAACTTCCCAGTCTTCATCAGCTTCCACGAGTTGTCAGCCAACTCTCTGGATTTGCATCTGATGGATTACATTGTCTGAGCAGTTCTGAAAGCCAAAGCTTGCCGGAATCCTCATCGCTCCGTGGATTCTTTAAATAAGTTCCCAGAAGGCGTGGGATGAGCTCAACGCGCCATACTTGCGTGCTGCCGTCGATGCCTTCTCGAAGCGTGTCGAAGCCTGTATCGACGCCGTTGGAGATATATTCAAATCTCAATATTGTGTATAATTTACAGTAGACTAATAAACATTATCGCATCGTTGGTTTCTCGGAAGTGCTGCATCAGAAATTTGAGTACCTTGTCGCCATAAATTTGGCGCACCCTGTACATACATTTGATGCCATTTGTGATCGTGATTTCGGTATTCGGTATCAGGATGGTGATTGGCCAGTTAAAGTACATAACCACCTTTTGTAAGTAAAATTTGAATGTTGTTTCAAACGTGTAACGTCTTTTAATGGAGAAATAGCACGGTTTTTTAATTGTTTGTTCACCTTTAAGCAACACTTATGAACTAAAGTTAAGCAGGCAAACCGTGGTAACTAGAATCGCAGGTCGAGCAGAAAGATCGAGATAGCAAAGTGCAAAAAATCCGTGCAGTTTCTCACTGAAACCTTAAATGATTGGCAGTAAAGATTGAAAGAAGTCGGGTGAAGGTACGGCGCAGTTCAAACACTTGGTACACCGTCAGGTTTCCACCACTCGTTGTTTAGGATGAACTATGAAGCTGTATTATAATAAAAAGGATAGACATTTTGTAACCGTCTTCTTCTCAGTTATAAGCTCTAAGCTGACTAATATTGATTGACGTTTCGGGCCTTAAGACCTTTTTTGGGTCTAAAATAACTACGCTACATATCACACACATACATGCTCAACAGAACAACTGACGCTTTACAGATCCTGACGTCACAGGAAAGAAGGAACGGAGGCCTGTGACTTTCTTTTGAGCGATTTGGCAGTAAATGAAGTGCAGGATCTCTGGGTTCTTATTATACATCCACGGACAGTGAATGATCAACAGTCTCTCAATTTCGCCATATCATCCTCGGCAGTCCCTCAGAGACTGATAAGCTTAATTGCATACTTCATTTCTTCCTTCTTGTTGTTGGTGGTTGTCAGTGCTTTATCTCAAGCACTTCTTTGTTCTTCTTGTCTACAGTATCTGTAAGATTTTTGTGGAGAATCGAAGCTCGCAGTTGCGGCAATGAACGAGATTGTGGTGCCTTGAAAACGGATAATCTGGGTAGCTTTGAGTGTTATGCAGCGTTCTTAAATGCTCGTCCATTCTCTACCTGTTCCACCTGGATAGAATTCATCACGCGCCACACGGACCACTCTGTTTACCACACACCTCATTTGGCAGGCCATGTTGTTCTCTTCACAGATTAAGCAATCTGACCTTTCACACTGACTCTCGTAAGAACGCGATGTTGTAAGCAGGAGCCTCAAGGACACGAGACACGAGATCCACTGCCGCAATTGCGTGTCTCGATTCTCCGCAGAAATCTAACAGATACTGTGGAGAGAAAGATCAAGGAAACACTGGAAATAAAGCATTGGCAACCACCAATCAAAGGTAAGGAAGTAATAAAGTACACAGTGAACCTCATCAGTCTCTGGGGGAACACGGCGAGACTGCCGAGGATAATGGCGACATTGGGAGATAGGAGGACGGCCACTATCCGTGGATGTATATAAAATCCCCAGAGGCTTGCACTTCATCAAACGCCGAACTGTCCAACAGGAAGCCCTTCCTCCCTCCCTTCCTTCCCGTGAGGATAGGGTTTGTAAAGGGTCAGTTGTTCTGATGAACATGTATGTGTGTGTGATATGTAGCATAGCTATTTTAGACCTAAAGAAAGACTTGAGGAAATGTAAAATGTAGTCAATCTATACTGGGCAACTTCGCGTTTCACAATTGAGAACCAGACGGTACTAGTTGAAGGCCAGAGAACACAATTTAAAGGAAGTTTATAATCACTCAATCGGTTCATAATGTTTCTGAGGCATCCCGTATCTCTGCTAATGACGATTTGTTCTAAAAATTAACTGCCGCAGAAGAAATTTTCGCTGTCTTCATGAGGAGACTTTCATTTGTAAAATATTCCTTCATAGTCATGTTTGCAAATGAGACTGCAGACCGTTCACACGAGTTCCCTATGATTGAAGGGTAAGCTACGTCCAAGACCGTGGTTTTAATGTGTAGCTGCCTAGAGACAGCTCACTGAGCTATTGTTTCAGGATTTCCTCTCTGTCATTGGTTTGTCTACGCCCGTCTTCTATCTGTCGCACGTGCTCTACGATTCAATCAAGTGCCTCATTGTGTTCATTGTATGCTGCATTCCGCTGAGGACTAAGCTTGGAGCAAGTTTCAACGTATGGTTATTTAGCTGCCCCAGTACCCTTTAACATTGTACGTATTTTCAGCCAGCGTATCGCTGTTTTTTGTTACCATGATTCTCTATGGCATATCAGCAGTTGCCTTTGCCGTGCTCATATCTTCGTTGTTAAAAACCACGAACACTGTCCTTAAAGGTAGAAGGGGATGAACGGCTTTTTGACCCCCTATGGAGCGGCTGGTTCTCAACTTCGATCCAATTTAGTGGTGATAGTGCTGTGGGTGGTGCTAGTAGGAGTTGTTTTCCGAGCGCCTCGTGCGGAGAAAATTCTCTACTGCGCAATGTACTCGCTGAATCCGAACGCTGTGTTGTCCTACGCGCTGAAGTCGTTCGCCGATTATATGAGTAGAGGTGACTGCCTTGTGGTTTCTGAGCGTTTCGAGGAGTACAAAAAGATCTCATCTACTGTTTCGGATCGCTCACTATCGTGGCTGAATATGTTCAAAGACGCAACGTTCAACTTCACCATTGGAGCGGCAGTGCTCATGCTGCTGGTTGATATCATTTGGATGAGCGCAGCAACGTTGTTCTTCGACCATCTGTTTAGCGACAGCGACTTTTTAGGTTGCCGTTTGGCAAGAGGGTGTGTTTATGTCTGAGGTTGCTGGAATCGGCTTGGTAGGACCATTGTTGTCTTCGTCTTACAGCATTTGGGATCATCCGCCACTCGCCCATAGGAGGAGAACGGGAACAGCGAGACTGATGAAGGCCTGCTGCGGACGCGAGCTGGTATCTCAGTTCAACGATTGATCAAGGTGAGGCAAAATTGAATTGACAGAAGTTATCGTTGCATAATAGGTGGAGACTAGCAGCTTGAGCAGCTGAAGAAGGAGACTGAGCTCGCGTCTTATCGTTAGAGCCAAGCTATAGTATCCGCCGGTCTCTAGGATTTAAATCTTAAAGAGAAGCGGACCCAAGGCCGCGCGGCTATCACGATAATGATTCTCTTTCGGTTCCCTTTTCTTCGTAGGAGAAAGGACACGTTGATAATGAAGTATTTATAGTGAATAGAGCTATAAGAGCAGGATAAGGATACAAGATATATTACGATATGCTATAGAGACATAGTATAGAAGATTAATGCTCCACGACGAAGGGCGCGAGGTCGGTCGGATGAAGCTTGAGCCCACAGCAGCAACGACCCAATAAGAACGAACCGCGAACCGCACCTCAATTTCTCAGGGAGCAGTGCCCGGACAGGCTGACCTCCTAAGCGCCTTATTGTTGTGGCACTTAGGCAATCCGCCAGCTGCTGCGCTAACATTAGTGTATGAGGACAACAACCCTCAATCCCTTACGTTACGCCAATATTTCAGTAGTGTGGTTGTCCTAGCAAAATATCCGGTGAGGCTATTGATTTAAGTAGTTCGTGTTGAAGCCCTCTTCTTCGTTCACGACACACACAAGAGTGAGTTATTACAGGTGAGATAAAACGAAATAAGATGAGAGTTATACAATAGATTATGTGAATGATAACGATGTGAGATGTCCTATTGACCATGAGGATAAATGCTGACACTAGTAGTATTGGCTTCAAGTCAGACGTTGGCGGGATACCCAGAGACAATGCGGCGTGGCGGCGCAGAACCCACGGCGAGGATCCCAGGGAGTCAGAGACCAACGCAGATTCACAAGAGCCTCCTACCTAGACAACTGGTGAAACGACTTCTTCCAATAAATGAGCGAGTATCATTCCCCTTAAGGTGATACAGGGCACCGACGGAGACAGAGACCACGAGCTCCTAACGACGGAGCTATTCCAAATAACATACAAACCACAGCCACAGCCACAACCCTTAAGCAACATGCAGGGTAGCTACCACACTAGCTGTAACGCGGGCGGGTGCCGACGTAGAGAAAGGCGACGACGAGCTTTTCGCAGCAATCCCACAAGGATAACACCAAGAGGATCTCCTGTTGAAACACGCAGTATAGCGACCACCAAGCGATATCAAGCACGTAGCACGTAGCCGTAGCGCGGGTGGGTAACGACGGAGAGAAAACGACGACGAGCTCGTAGCGGAGCAATCACACGAATAAATCCATGAGAGCCTTCCTTTACGTCCCAGCCGCCAATTCCTGGGCGTGCGCTGCCGCATTGTTATTGCGTACCGCAGTAACCACTGTAATCCATAAAATCAATGCCATGCCTAATCGTTGATACTCTACTCTCTTTTTTTCTGCTTTTTTCTAGCATTTCCCTTACGCTACGCTATAACTTCACCAGGTGGATTTTTGTTTTTGTAGGATTCATGCTCCACGGATCTCCCTCGATAGAGAGCTTTCGGGCCCTCTTGTTAAGAGGGATCTCGGGCCGCTTGTCGCAGGGCCACGTGGCGCGTCCCCGGGTGGTGGATAGGGGAATTAAACGCGAACCAAATGCGACCGTGTACTGCCCAGAGACGCAGGTGGGATGCAGAGGATGGACTCCTTGCTCCTGCTGTGTTGGACCGACGCGTTCCTTGTGCGTGGGAGCGTCATGATCGTGCACCATGTGCGTGGATGTGTCCGTGACGGTGCGGATTGTAACTGTGTCGGCCCGGCCAAAACTTGCACTCGGTAGACTGGGAGTACATCGTAAGGCGATTTGACGCCGCCTCAAAAGTCTCGCCCCGTCCCTTCGGGCAGTCTGTCTGGCTGCCCGGAGTTCCTCGCCAGCACGACAGGGTCCGACTAGCTACCCATGTGTACTCAAGTCGAAAACAGCAGCACTAAAGGGCCTCATTCCCCTGACCCCGAAAGAGCCCCTATTTCTGCAGCGATGGGAAGGACGAGTACGGAGAGGCTGCTAAAATCTCAGGGCCTAACCAGGCTGCGCAAATTGAGAAGGACTAGGATGACGATCTGTACTTACAACGTCCGCACGCTTGCATCGGTAGCATCCGTCGAGGACCTGATGATGCAAGCCAGGAAGATCAAGTACGACGTCATCGGAGTGCCGAGACGAGAAGACACCACCCTCTACACGCCGCCTACGACTCCGGAGAAGAACTGTTCCTCGGAACATGCGACAGCAGGGGAGTAGCTGGCGTTGGTGTCCTCGTCAACACGCACTTGGCCATGAACATCGATTCGTACGAGTCTCTGACAAGCAGAATCGGACGTCTGCGACTGAAGCGATGTGGCTCCATACCAGCTTTGACTATATTCGTCGCGTATGCACCAACATCCGACTAC
This sequence comes from Heligmosomoides polygyrus polygyrus, assembly GCA_947396885.1. Lineage (NCBI taxonomy): Eukaryota > Metazoa > Nematoda > Chromadorea > Rhabditida > Heligmosomidae > Heligmosomoides > Heligmosomoides polygyrus. The sequence continues at coordinate 24,417 of CANDYH010000001.1, forward strand.
GACGACGAAGAGGTCGAAGCCTTTTACGTGGAGCTGGAGAAGTTCTATAAGGAAGATCACACCTTCTACAAGGTGATCGTCGGTGACTTCAACGCCAAGTTCGGATCACGAAGGTCGCCGGAGGAACTTCACATCGGAACCCACGGTTTGGAGTGGAACGAGTAAGGTGAAAGGCTGTCTGAGTTTATCATGTCGACCAAGACCATCCATGGAAACTCGCAGTTCCAGAAGCCTCCCTCCGTACGATGGACCTGGGAATCTCCCGGTGGCCAGTTCCACAACGAGATTGACCACATCATCTTCAACCGCAAGTATTGCCTAACTGACGTCTCCGTTGTCCCCACGTTCTACACGGGATCGAACCACCGCCTCTTTCGCGCAAGGTTCCGCTTTTCGCGTCAAGGAGAGGAGGCCGCGAAGTTCAAGAAGAGGAGTCCCAGAACGACCATCAACTGGGACCTCTACACCTCTCTTGCATACGACCGCTTCGTGCGCCATCTCCACGATAGTGCTAGGGCAGCTGAGAGCTTGAAAACCACCAAGAGACGTCTGTCTCCGGAAACTCTCGAGCTGATACGCCAGCGTGAAGCAGCACGTTCGTCAGGCAACTACCAACTGACGTCCGAGCTTGCGAAGCTATGCAGAGCGGCGATAAAGGAAGATCTCAAGGAGTGAAGGGCGGAAGTGTTGGCTGAAGCAGCAGAGGCAGGGTTGAGCATCCGCAATGCCTGCCGAAACTTCGCCAACTTCAAGACCAAGATGACCGCTCTCCGACGTCCTGACGGAACCGTCACCTCTTCCAGAAGGACCATGGAGGAGGTCATCCACGACTTCTACTCCGATCTCTTCGATAGCCACGTTCACCTGTCCCCATGCCATCTTCCGCAGGATGGATACGTCGATCCCTCTGTTCTCCCTTCCGAGATCCGACACGCCATCTCGTCGGTGAAGAAACGTACAGCACCCGGTCCCGACAGGATCAGACCCGAACACCTGAAGAACCTCCCGCCAGCGCTCATCAACACCCTAGCGCGGCTCTTCACACGTTACCTGTCGGAGTGCAAGGTTCCACCTCAGTGGAAGACCAGCAGGACCGTCTTGCTGTACAAGAAGGGAGACGTGCACGACATTGGCAACTATCGCCCGATCTGCCTGCTGTCCGTAGTCTACAAGCTGTTCACTCGAGTTATCCTGAATAGGATCAGCAGAACGCTGGACGAAGTACAGCCACGCGAACAAGCAGGATTTCGGAGAGGATTCAGCACGATCGACCACATACACACCATTATGAAGCTCATCGAAGTGTCGCGAGAGTACAAGCTGCCGCTTTGCCTTACGTTCATCGACCTGAAGAAGGCATTCGACTCCGTCGAAACTGAAGCGGTCATCGAAGCCCTGCTCACTCAGGGCGTTCCTACTCAGTACATCAGTGTCCTTCGAGAGCTGTACAGTGGATTCACGACCAAGATCTCACCATTCTACACCGACGTCGTCATCGACGTGAAGAGAGAGGGTTCGGCAAGGGGATACCATATCCCCAAAGCTCTTCAGCGCCACCCTCGAAAACGTCATGCGCGAACTAGAATGGGAAGACATCGGAGTGAAGGTCGACGGCCGGCAACTACATCATCTTCGCTTTGCTGACGACATCGTGCTCATAACACCGAGCATCAACCAGGCGGAGCGAATGCTGGCCGACTTCGATCGTGTATGTGGGAACGTCGGACTGCAGCTGAATCTTACGAAGACGATGTTCATGAGGAACGGATGGGTTTCTGATGCCCCATTCTCGCTCAACGGAACGAACGTCTCCGAATGTTCTAGCTATGTGTATCTGGGTCGCGAAGTCAACGTGGCCAACGACCTAGTTCCAGAGCTGAGCAGGAGGAAAAGAGCGGCTTGGGGAGCTTTTAAGAGCGTCGAGGAAGTCGCGAAGAAGACGAAGAACGTCCGACTCCGTCCCACCTATTCGACTCCACTGTCCTTCCTGCCCTAAAATACGCCTCAGAGACGTGGGTTATAGGAAAGCAGGATGAACACGCGATCAGCGTCGCGCAGCGTGGAATCGAGAGGACGATGCTCGGAGTGACACGACTCACGCAAGTGAGAGAAGGCCTCCGGAGTTCCGAGCTTCGCCGACGTTCGAAGATGAGAGACGCTGTCGCGTGGGCCAAGTTGTCGAAAATTAGGTGGGCCGGCCACGTAATGCGCTTCGCAGACACCCGCTGGACGAGAGCCGTCACCGACTGGATTCCGCGGGATGTCAAAAGAACACCGGGACGCCCACCAACGCGTTGGTCGGACTTCTTCGTTAAAGCCCTGAACGACCGATACGACGCTCTTCGTGTCCCTCGAGCGAGAAGAATCCATTGGACCACTCTGGCACCCGCTCGAGCAATTCGATGATCAACGGGACGACAGGTGATACAGGTGATACAGGATTCATGCTTCAGTCTCCGATTAGCGCCATGTTATGAAAATTAGCAATATCGATCGTCTGATCGACTAAACGATAATGGTAGTTTTCATAATGTCGCGAAATCGGCAATTGAAGTATAACCCCAGCCTTATAGTGTTATTGGGCTTGCTTGCGGTGGTATGAACCTTCACTGGCCTAGACATGGCACATACTTGTGTGTTCAAGCATCTTCACATATGCCATTTTCACATCGAATTGGACACTCTTCAAATCAAATTGAATAAGATCTTACAGTACCGTCGGTGAACATTCGCCAAAACGCGGTCGGCGGCGGATTAATCCGCCGTTTCTGTCGCTTTGCCATAACTCTCTTCAAATTCGCTTATACTCAATGAGATGCATATTGTTGGAATCAGAACAACATGATCTACCCAATGGCATAAAAACCTTAATAAGGTTTTAAATTTTTGAGTTCGAGATGACCTAGATTAGTCAACCCCGTGATTGTCTTGACCTGACCCACATTCGCTTCTGAGTTTCGCCTAATTGTGTCCCTGGCAGGAATCGACTTGCCCAGCGGAATTGTAAATTTTTTAAACGCCTTCGAAAACGTGTTTCATGCTAATTTTAGGTGTTGCTTCACCACGGCGATCTCTTTGATGTAAAAGTCGCCCAGTTTGCCACCAAGTTCAGCAGTCATTGCATCCTCAACTGCCGATCTTTTTCCATATTCGCTAATTCATTTTCCTTTACGACCTACCACTTTTTTTTATAGAGCTGATTTTTACTCAAGTTCTCGACTATGGGGTGTGGATTACAAATGTAGGCTTTGGGCTCATTTTAGTTAGGAGTAAGATAGTAATCAGCCACCGATTTGGCAGTGCAGCTTTCCAAGGAGACATGGCCTGCAAGGGCTACTTCACGCGTGTAGATCCGTGTCTCCGACGGATCAGTATAGGAGCTGGATATGTGGTAGTACAACAAGCAGAGATGCGACAGCACAAAAATGATGGAGCTGGCAGCTCAGGACTGGCAGCTCGACTGCTTCAAAAAGGCCATTTCTTCTACTCCGACTAGAAACTCAGAGACTCAACGCCGACCTATGTCCATACCGCGCAGAACAGTCTCTTTCGTTTAGCGGAGCCAATATTCGCCTTTTTTTCGAAAAATTTCCCACTTTATGTGAATCACATTTATTCCTTGAGATAAGTTCGCTACTGAAGTCCAGAGTGTTGCTGTGCTGTAACTGCAGCGACCTGAACTGCCCCACCAAGCATTTTGGACATGCAATCGCTGCTTCTCTCCTCTCAATACTCACACCAACCAAGGTAGTTTACTAACGAGGTACTGCCTTCCCCAAATTTACTTTATCATAATCATTTAGCTTCAGCAAAAAGAGTTATTAGGCATTTATCACAAGCAATAATTATGATTTTATTATTACTATTTTCAATTAATATTTTAACAAACACGTTATAGAAAGAAACAATTATTAAATATATGCAAGGAAAGGTAGGCAAATAAATATCAAATTATGTAACATACAATAATATTTTCTAAAATATGTATTAAACAATTTTTATTACTATTAGGGTGTCCCATAATTTTCTGGGTTATTTGAACCATAAGTGTTGGCGCGTTATAACTTCTTTATACAAGATCCAAACGGAATTTCCTCTTGGCATAAGAAGGCGATTCGAATATGTTTCGCAATAGCATATCGACTACCTCTATCGGCCTGCTGCCCGCACTTTGGCAATTTCTCAAAAAGTAAGCAGAAATCGACGTATCGCGACTTGCTTCTTCATCACTTCCGTTCCGGACAGTCTGTGTACGCTGCTCACAAAGCTATCGTTGCTTTGTTAGGTCCTGACGTCTGCAGCAAGTTCATGTGTAAAACTTGGCTCAATCGTTTCCGGAAGGGAATGTACAGCATTACGGACAAGAGGCATACTGGAAGAGCGATCGTACCAAATGAACGACGAGTGCTTGCAGCAGTCAGGAGGCAACCTGCCAGAAGCGAGGACGATATCGAAGGCTATCAATACTCCACGTGGCACTGTTCATCCTTACCTGAAACAAAACGGAAGAAGGGCAGTCTTGCCAAGATGGATCCCGCAAGCACTGACTCCGTCTCAGAGGCGAGAGTGAGTGGTCACCTGTCAGAATACTCTAAACCGCGCAAGAACGACTGCGTGGTTGAGCACGATTGTGTCACAGGGCGAGAAGTGGTGCATGTACGATAGCACCACACGGGTGATCCAGTGGCTTCTGAAGCACGCAAGACCTGAACGAATTCCGAAGCCGTCCCCAAATGGGAAGAAGATTTTGCTTTCATTTTGGTTCACGAGTCGGGAAGTCCTGCACTACTCGCTTTGCCGGATAGGCAGGCGATTACAGCAGACTTGTTTATTGAAGATATTGTAGAGACGAAGCGTAAGCTGCTTGAGGAGTACCCGAGATTCGGTACTATTCGTGTGTTAGTGGATAATGCACGACCGCGTCGTGCAAAACGAACGCGGGAGACGGTGGGGAAGGAGCCTATCTAAATTGCGGCACATCCTACGTATTCACCAGATATCAGTCCTTGTGGCTATGCTACATTTAGAAGTCTTGCTCCTTTTTCCATGAACAAACAATGCTCGTAACGTCAAGAGGTTCAGAGCGCAATCGACGAATGGATCGGCAGCAGGCCAGCTTCTTTCTGGTAGAATGCAATCAACTGTCTGCCCAGTTGTTGGAGAAAGGTTGTGGCCACAGATGGAGAATATATCGATTGACTAACCTTGATCATTATCTTGTTATAATAACTTTTAATAAAGATGGTATGATAGCCCAGAAAATTATGGGACACCCTAGCAACAATTATTACCTTAACAAACACCTAATAGCAGGTAACAATTACTAAATACATGCAGCTAAAAGGCATGCAAATAAATGGCAAATTATATAACATACTGGTAACTGAAGGAAAGAATACTGTACAGAATGGAAACGCATCGCAGATCGCATAATATAGAAAATTTGTTACAATATATGTCACACTCGTGTATTTGCATGTGTCTTCGGCTGCATGTATTTAATAACTGTTTCTTGCCATTAAGTGTTCTCAAATGCATAATAAAGACCTTTATCTGAAGTGAGATGATTTTAGTGGCCAGCACCCATCTGGCGGCCTCGCAAAATTCAAGAATCGCAGTTGAGAGTGTACAAAATGAAAGTGCAATAAATGGAATGAATCGAGGTTTTTTCGATTCTCGAACTCAGACCTGACCCTGCATTGGGCTAGTATAGTAGTGAGAGGAGAAGCAGCGATTGTATGTCCAAAAGGCATGCTTGGTGGGGCAGGTCAGGTCACTGCAATTTAAGCAACACTCTGGACTCCAGTAGCAAACTTGTCTCAAGAAATAAATGTGATTAATGTGAAGTGGGAAATTTTTCAAAAAAAAGGCGAATATTGGCTCCGCTAAACGAAAGAGACTGTTCTGCGCGGTATGGACATAGGTCGGCGTGAAGTCCTACGGTCCTAAAATAACCTTTTTGCAGCAGCGGAGCTGCCAGACCTGAGCTGCCAGCTCCATCATTTTTGTGCTGCAGCATCTCTGCATGTTGTATTACCACATATTCACCTCCCATACTGATCCCTCGCCTGGAGACACAGATCTACACGCATGAAGTAGCCCTTGCAGGCCATTTCTCCTTGAAACGCTGCTCTGCCAAATGGGTGGCTGATTGCTGTCTTACTTCTAATTAAAGTAAGTCTAAAACCTATATTTGTAACCCACACCCCATAGTCGAAAACTTGAGCGAAAATCACTCTAGAACTAAAGGGTACGGTAGTAAATGATTAGCGAAATCAAAAAAATCGGCAGTTGAGAATGCATGGAATGATGAACATGGAGCCAAAGTAAGCAAATTTGATATGAATATATCGACATGATTGGGAAAAGTCTAAAATTGGCATGGAATTCATTTTCAGAAACGTTGAAAATTTTTAAAATTGTACTGATCAGATCCACTCCTGCCAGTAGGCATAATTAGGAGAGAATAAGGAGCGAGGTTGGGGAAGGTCAAGATAATTACGGGCTCGTTTAATTTAGGTCACCTCAAACACAAAAATTCTAAAATCCTGCAAAGACTTATACGCCATTGAGTAGATCCTATTGCTCTGACTCCAACAATTTGCATTTCATTGGATATAACCATATTGAGAGGAGTTATGGCAACGGCGGATTAGTCCGCCGCCGGCCGCGTTTTTGCGAATGTTTTTCCGCCGGTACTGCACACTATCAATCAAAGTTGCGGTGAACTTTTTAGTGCATGGCGTGATCTGATTCCTTGATGAGTTTGATTTATCAATATAATTTCTCCAAAAATGAATTAGTATAAAATTACTTCACTTATTGGGCAGGTAAACTAGAAACAGTTAAAAGAATATATAGAAAGAATACCAAATTTTCTTTGTACAAAAAAGTATTCTAAGCATCTTATTGGGTCTGTAGTTTAACCTGCCTGAAAGCCGTTTCGATTTGGAAGATTTCGCTTTGATTTTAAAAGTGTTAGGTTTACCAGAAGAGTGTGCAATTTGAATTGAAAAGTGTCCAGTTCTACGTGAAAAGCGTATATCGAAGAGCGAAGAAAACTATGGGGCAGACAACGAATACATTGACTAAAGGAACAGTCCCCGTTTGGGATGCACCGCTCATTCTACTTCCATGGGATGTCGCGGAGGCAACGTTTACGCTTATTTAGCCTATACAATAACTCGGCGTGGCCTGCCGTTGGACAATTACATGCTTCAACTCTCCCTGACAAGTCCGGTGTCAGTTAAACGACCTCGGATGGATAAAATCTTTGTTGGCCTAGGCGGGAAGTCTAAATCATTTACGTGATTTGGGGTGCAGACGAGCTTCTCCAATTGAATCTCTACAAAGTCAATAATTTATAAATGTTATAAAGTCAAACACAACAGGATACCATAGGAAATGGCAAATTGTCTGCGTATTCAATGAAATTTAATTGGACTGAGAGGTCTGCGTCAATTAATTAATGCAAAAATAAGCGTACAAAAACAGAGGGTAAAATATAAGGGAACGGGTACGGGCGCAGGGGGCAGGGAGCCGTCGCCGCCACTCGCGACGGTCAGCTGGTCGGGTACTGCTCCGAGGGCGGGCATCAGCTTCTGCGTCTGCGTTGCCCTTTGACCGAGCCGAGCTCTCAAAAAGTGCAGAGCGATTGAGGGTCTAACTTGATTCGAAAACGTCCAGTTTGAGGTGAAAATATTATGTCTCGTATTTCGTTATCGGATCATGTCATGTTTGTTTAGAGTCATTGTGGTGGGACTACGAGCGGAGTCAAATGACTGGATAATATCTTGTGGCGATCAAAACTCTAGCCCAGAATGGGACTCGAACCCGCACCTCTTGCTGACCGGGCCGGAATACTGTACGTCGTTACACCACCGACGCTGACCGAGCTCAACATCCACACCTCGTGGGACCGCACGATCAAACAGCGCCAGTGGTGAATGGCGTAGAGCATTCCCGCGCGGCTAGTAGGGGTGCAGGTTCGAGGCCCACCTGGTGCGACAGCGTACAACCTTGATACCAGCGGCTTGAGAATATGTATTTGTTTTAGAATTCTCCAAAATATTCATATTTTAGTGTTTGACATGGAGGAATTCCAAGGGACTGTGGTAAATGTCGGAGTTCATCAGTCTCTTTCTGTGATGCGCCACGCATTCAGCTTCTTATGGAGGCAGTTTGAGTGCGCTTCGACCTACTGAATTAATTGCCACGGCCAGCCAATATGCAATTTGGTGTTTTATTCTTCCCAGACAAGTCTGACACCAATTAGCTGCACCCGAAGGATAGTAGGCATGGTTGTGGTGGTTGAAATCCGAACCGTGAATAGATTTACGGGTACGTGCGACAGAAAACTACTCCTCCGACTGCACCGCCATGTGCGCAAGGGTAAAAACAAAAAACTTTAAAAAACTGAAAAAATGTGACGTAGGATAAAAACGGTATTGTATGCGACTAATGCCCTGATTTCGTAAGATCTGGTCATCGACGGGAGAACGTGCTGTGGACGAGCTGTCACTTGATGCTTATGTCGGAGAGGTGAGTGCTGTTGACCTGTAGCTAGATTTGAAGGCAAGATACTTCGAATCGAGTGTTGTCTTTTTGGCTGCTTGCCAACGAATTTATTTATCTATTTATTTATTTATTTCCTGTTTTTATTGCACGAGAAGCTTCCTGTGACTGAGAGTTATCGCATAGGTGACCGTTCTTCTTGGGCAAAATGGCACTGGTAAAACTACACGTTTTCTGTGTTTTCAGGAATAACAGAAGCGACAGCAGGTATACTAGCGAATCCCCAGTTTAACTCACGATGCTGATCTTTTGCTTTCAGGAACTGTATCGATTTGCGACATGGACATACAGAAGAATCGATCAGCGTGCCGCAAGTGTATTGGGTTGTGTCCGCAAAGGAATGCGCTGTTCGCCAAACTGACTGTGGACGAGCACCTCTGGCTCATTCACGGACTCAAGGGAGCTGAAGGATCGTACAAGATTGAAGCCCAGGAGCTACTCAGTCAGCTCAATTTAGACGAGAAGTCGGATGAGGTAGGGCTTAAAAAAGTAGAAGCTCTTGGACGGGTTTGGCTAGTCGAGAAACCTTTCGCTAAAGAGTAGTGAACAAGGATGACTGCAGCTGTTTTCCACGGTAGTCTATTCAGGAGGTGAAAAACTACCGTAACTTGTTCTCCTTCAGCATTGTTTCGGCAGAATCTTGATCGTGAGACTTCGGTTAGTGAGTAGGGTTTGGATATACCCGAGTCGTCCTTATGTGGTGATCCTTAATTAGTGAGAAAGCCGAATTCATTTGGGAACCCTGTAGTCACTTCTCCATGATCACCGGGGTCATTAAAGCCTATCATCCACTTAGTACATACGTTCCGCCCTCGGGGAGGCGGCGGCTATAAACGGGAAGCCTGGAAAACGCCTGGCGGTCTTCTTCCCCGTATAACGAGCTTGTTAAAACGAGCTTGGGCGCGCCTTCTTCCCTCTTCCTTCCTCCTGCTCACCGTAATGTAATGTAATCTGCTCCTCCCATCCGACCCATATGTTCATATATCATAATCGTCCATTACCATTTACCATTCTCATCATCACCGCTGTGGGGCGCGGTTGGTTCTTTTGCGCTCCGGATTCACGCTGAGACGGATAGCGACTTCTTTCGCCTTCACTGGTTCCCGAATTAATTATTCTTCTCTGGAACTTGTGGCGGGTTCCGAAATTCACTTTGAATCGCGAGCCACCGTGTGAGGTAAATTGGTGCAGACGTTTCCTGCCCGTTGTTGTCTATTCCTGCTGATTGATTACCAATTTCTGTGATCGCTGACCACTTCCAACTATGTCGCCATCGAGCACTTCCACGCAAAAGAAGACCAGGACTACTGAGACTGCTGATGGCGGCGAAATCAGCCCAGGAATTGGCTCGTTTTCAAGTTTCAACAGCAATGGAGCAACTAAATGCAGATAAGAAAACGCCTGCATTTATTAAAACCCTTATAAGCCATATGTTTTGTGTGCAAAAGCAGCTTTGCTCGATTATGGCAAAAAATCAAGAATTGCAGGAGCAGATAGCTTTACTTCGAGAGGCGAATATAGCTTTAAAGGCCGCTCTTGCTGATGCTGATAGGAAAGATATCTCACATGCTCGTCCTGAAAGTAAAGTCAATGTTATTGCTTCCATCGAAGAAAAAGAAAGGAAGCGCTCAGTTGTTATATCCGGCGTTCTTGAATCTAGAGACGTTAGATCCACCGATAGAGCTAGCCAGAATTTTGAATTTGTTAAGAATGTTCTGAATCATCTATTGAAATTGAATGTATTCCTCAGGTTTCATATAGGCTTGGAAAACCCCAAGCAGATCGTTCCCGTCTTTTAAAGGTTGTTTTACCCAATACATTTTATCAGTCTTTGATGCTTAGGTGAGCTTCTAGATTGCGTTCCTTTTCTTGCAGGGGCGTGTACGTAAGGCCCTCGCTTACCAAAGAAGAAAGGGAGCGCAATAGGGAAGCCAGACTATCGCGTCGGATGTCGCATGATGTGTCGAACTTAAACAGTCAGTCTACCCAACTTAACGTTTCTTCGGTAAACCAATAAGCACTCCTCGGATACTTGTCTCTGACCTAAAATGCCTTTATTGTAATGTGCGGTCTCTCCAAAAGAATTCTTTGGCGCTTCAGCTTTCGATAAAAAGCCTGAACAGCGATATAATCGTTATCACAGAATCTTGGCTAAATGGGTCAGTGGATATTGCACCTCTTTTGGGTAGTTTGTGCAGCAATTTCTCCTATGCAAGGTGCGACAGAATTCATAAAAGAGGAGGTGGAATACTCGTTCTTTTCAGGCTTCCAATCCTTTTTGAAACTGTGTGGTCTGAATCCTTCGCTGATGGCTTTGAAATACTTTGCTGTGACGTAAAACTACCTCAATCCATCTTGAGACTCATTGCCGTATATAGAGCTTCCAACTCTTCAATGAACAGTACTATGCAACTTATTAAAGTACTAAGTGACCTTTCTTCTTGCGACGCGCAATGTGTTATAATGGGCGACTTCAATCTGCCTGACATTGACTAGTCCAGTCAGGCCGCCTCTTCTTGTGTTACCATGGTGTCAAGGCGTTTTGTGGAGATGTGCCAATCATATAAACTCCATCAAAATATTTTGACACCAACTCGTAATCGCAGTGTCCTAGACCTCATTCTCACAAACCATTCATGTATTGTCAAAAACATTGTTATCCGGTCACCAATAGGTTCTAGTGACCACTCGAGCATCACCTTCACCATTAAGTCTTTCATAATGAAACCAACCTATCGACTTCGCAAATCCTTTTACAAGGCCGACTATGATCGAATATGCCGATTCTTACTGTCCCTGGGTTGGAGAGCACTCCTTGAAAGATACTCTAACGTTAACGACAAGTATGAGTATTTCTTATCTATTCTGTACGAATGTATTGAGAGATTTGTTCCCAGTGAAAGAATTCCATTGAGTTATGGGAAACTTCCACCAAATCTTGCAAGGCTTTTTGAGCAGAGAGAAAAAATGTGGTTCATTTATTACTACAATCCTAGCTCTAATAATTTCGATCGTTTTAAAAATTTAAGCGATAGATTTGAACGTCTTTTAAGCAGATACCAAAAATACGTAGAGAGGAAAATTCTTGAAAGTCCAAGCAAATCAAAGTTTTACACATTACTGAATTCCGTACTGAAGCAACCTGAAAGGATCCCCACTTTAAAGGATGAAGCGGGTCTTTCTGCAATAACGGAGTTATCAAAGGCATCGATGCTAGCTAAGCATTTCCAAAAATCATTTTCTGATTGCACAGTCAGTGATGATCACTTGGAGAGTGAGGACCCGCCATACCTTATGGAAAATTCAATCTGGTTTTACAAGGAGGAGATCTTCAAGGACCTATCTACTTTGCCCGCGGACTACACCAATACTCCAGATGATGTACCATCATATTTTATTCTGAGAGTTGCCATTGCCATATCTTACCCGCTTGAGCATATATTTAACGCCAGCTACATGTTAGGTGAAGTACCTGCTCGTTGAAAACACTCGTTCGTTACTCCGATCCCAAAGAAAGCACCCTACAATCTGGCCGCAAACTACCGTCCTATAAGCATCATCTCGGTTTTCGCAAGGGTATTTGAAAGAAAGCTCAAAACAGCTCTTGTTGCTTACCTTGAATCGAATTCGCTTATTCCCAAAAATCAGCACGGCTTCCGAACTGGTAGGTCTACCGAGACATTAATGCTGTCGGCACTGAATGACTGGACACACGCTCTTGATCAAAAGGTTAATGTAGACGTCATCTATTTTGATTTTATGAAAGCTTTCGACAAAGTTCCATTCAGCAAATTGATCTTTAGCCTTGTAGGAATAGGTGTCCATACTAGAATAATTAACTGGGTTAAAAACTTTTTAGCAAACAGGACCTTCCAAGAATCAACGAATCGCTTTCTGAATCATACCCGGTTACTAGTGGTGTCCCACAGGGTGGCGTCCTTTCTCCAATTCTTTTTATTATATATACTGCTGGGATTCCCTCCTTAATTGATCAACACGGTGTCACCTGCAAAATGTTTGCTGATGACATCAAAATAGTTGATAGAAAGGTCTATCATCTTGATCATCAGCCGCTCAGTAGTGCACCTATTGTGCGGGACCTAGGTTTCATTCTAGACACAAAGCTTTCCTTCAGGCAACATTGTGAAGATGCGGCTAAGAAAGCTAACAGAATCGTGCATAATATCCTTAAATCATTGAAAACAAATTCGGTCGTTCACATGGTGCTCGCATACAAAACATATGTCAGGCCTGTACTTGAATATGGTACCACAGTATTTAGTCCTAAATGCAAACGTGAAATCTCTACATTGGAATCTGTACAAAATAGCTTTACAAGAAAGCTCTTGATAAGAGTACATGGGTGTAATTATGCTAACATTCCATCGGCTCTTGAGAGAAACAAGCTCTTCAATTTACGCACCCTTGCTTTTCGTAGGAAACGATATGATCTAATCACCATATATAAGCTGATCAATGACATGTTGGATCTTCCTCTTCAGGAATTTTATTCACTATCTTGCTCTAATACTAGAGGTGGTCAGATGAGGATCCAGATTCCAAAAGCTAGAAGTAATATAAGGTCTAGGTTTTTCACAGACCGAGCTGGAACCGAATTTCAAACGTTTTCGAAGAAAAACATTTTAAAATCGCTAAGGCAATACAAAAAGACTTATTGACAGGTATCTCCAGGATGTTCCTTAATAGTTTGCTTCCAACTGTTGCCGCTGTCTGTCGCTTGTACCTAGCAGTATATTTTTACTCGCTCTGTTCTGGTTCTTAATGTGCATGTTCTGTTTGTTCTATTTTTTGCGTCGATATCCACGTATAAATAAATAAATAATCGCTTCGTTCAATAACCAGATACTCATATAGAAAGCAAGCATTATGTACTTTGTTTCCACTACGGGACTGTGCTTTCGAGCAAATCTTCTTCACGCTAGTTTTTTACACTTAACCTTGACGTCGTTGGTGCTGCTGGAAGGTGAGACGGAGCGTTGACAGTGGTATGAATGGCGAAGACGAATGCAGCCACTGGACAAGCGAACGCTCACGTTCGAGACAAGAGAAGACTGTTTTGGTAATTTCGCGGCTCCTGGGTGGAGCCCATCCTCATCGGCGGCCAATCACAAAGTGACAGGTCACGGCCGCGCAGCATCGATTGGTCGGACGGAGTGCACCGACGATGACGTGACACAAGCCAACAGCTTCAGGAACTAGCCAACTACTGCGCAAATCTGATCAAATCGAGAATCTGGTGAGGTCATGTGGTTCTGCATGCTCAAAGATGCGCTGACCATCGACGTTACGTCACCCGTATCCGAAACCACCATGCCAACTGTGACCGTTTTTTATTGCTCCAACGTGACCATTAAGATCACCTGCAACGATAAATACTCCAATGACGGGAATTCTGCTGCCTACTCATCGAGCAGGCTCCAAAACTCAACCTTGTATCTTCCGGAGTAGCCAGTCTGTGGAGCATATTCAGAGAAGAGGTGATACAATCGCCGTTCAGCAGCGACAAAGATCTTCATCGAGCGGTCGCTAAAACGCTTCACACTTCTAATCGGGTCTTGGAAGCGATCGGAGACAATTATGCCAACACGGCTGGTAGTCATGGGAAATTTAAACGGTGAGAGTTCATATTGACCAGTAAAGGATGAAAGAATAGAGTTGATTTTGTGATTGGGGTTCGAATTAGTGTCTAAAATCTGCAATTAATTTTAATAATCAGACTTATCCTCAGTCACGGTATTGCAAAAGTCACAGATATCGATCCTACTTTCGGCGTAAGCAAACACGCTGGCGTTCGTGCTGTCGCGTCGTAAGGCGATCTTCTGTACATAGAGGGACTAAACTGTCTGTAAGTCTGTGTGTGCGTTCGTTCGCGCGAAATAAATGACTGTAAGCCACTTTTTACTGCGTGAGGAAGGAGGCGACTAGTGAATTGCGGGTGATAAAAATGTGATGGCCTTCTGGCATGTTTCAGAGAAATAAACGGAAGAATGGACTTACCGATTAATATCCATCGATTTGTGTGGATTTCTTGAGACAAAATCCTAGCCAGTGGTTAATATGCCCGCTCGGACTGTTCTTTAATCAGTCTTCACTTCTCCGCAAATGCTTGTAATCGCCGAAGTGATCTAGAAAGGAATTAGTCTTGGAATAGTGGGATTGCGGCAGCCGTTTTGGAGATTACGTTGGACTATTTTGAAGTCAAATTATACACTTCGCACGCCGAATTGACACCTCCAGGGATGCCTGACGCTTTTGAAATCAACTTGAACGTCTTCCAGTACGAGCGTCTTCTAGGTTATGCCTAAGGGCCCGTTTATACTTCGATGCCGAGCGACGCGACGCGACGTATTATGGCCACATTGATCGAGCAACGCGATCAATCAATTTGGCCAGTTTACATGCCGTCGCATCGCTGGGCGTCGAAACTATAAACGGGGCTTAAGACTCTCTATGAAGGTTCGAGTAATATTTTTCTAAGGAGAGTTCAGTTTGAGTTTCTTAAAAATTCTTTAATTCACTGCTTTGAACAGAGAGCGTGCCGTTTGAATTTTTTAAAAAATGTTTGTAAGAAAATTATGGTTTAAAGCTTATTCAAGAGTGTCGAAAGGCAGCAGATTTTAGCATGTTCTGGGAAGAGATAGTGCCGTGCACTCTTATAGCTCCTTTCGATTTTTATTTGATCAACAGTTGAAATGCAGCTTAATTGAATCGTCGAAGTGTATACATGCGAGTTTTCTACAGTTGTCACTTAGGAACCGTTGACAAGTGTGTTATTCCGCGCAAGTAGAATTTTCGCCATCAATAAAATGAAAATTACGACATGGTGAAGAGTGCACGGCGCAGTCTCTTCTTTTAGCAGCAAAAAAATTGCTGTCCTCTTGCATTTAGAACACGATTTAAGAAGCATTTTCAGGCAATTCGCTCAGTTGTTGGGACAGGTAAATTTAAAAAATTGCGAAGACATTCTCACTAAATTTTTCGTGGAGAAAAATTATTCTAATTTTTTTTTTCGGGAGAGCCTATTAATTTTTTTTTCACGGAGTTTATCAAATTTTTAGCCGGATTCATCAACGACTTATAAAGATTTGACAGAGAAATTACAGCGGAAACTCCTAAAAAACACTATTTAACCCGGCTTTTCAACAAGCGAATGGAGAAATGCTGGCGTTATCAGGGTGTTCCGCTGTAATTTTTTTTGACAAATCTCTGTAAGTCGCTGGTGAATCTGACGCCTGGAAAGTGATTGATTCGTTTCGATTTGGAGGACGCTTAGTTTGATTTCAAAAATATTAAGCTTGCTTAAAGAGTATCCAATTTTGCATGAAAGTAGTATTTTTGGATTCCAATATGCTAAAAGATAGCTTTCTACCTATATAGGCTTTGTTTTGGTCAAAAACTTTTCGAAAAAAAGACTTAATTGAATTAAGCGAGACGTTAGACGTTAATTCTGTTAAAGAATCCAAGAAGCATGTCACTAAGGCTATACATATCTTCAGAAAGCAAAGAATCTCTCGGGAGGTCAGAAAAGGAAACTCTGCTTGTTGATGGCGGTGATCGGAAAGAGCTCCGTCGTACTACTGGATGAGCCGACAGCAGGCATGGATCCCGGAGCTCGAAGAGATGTCGAGTTGCTGTTGGAGTCGAGAAAGGTTGATAGGTGTGTTGAGCAGTTGTTCCCTCAATTGATCTCTCGCATTTGCGATGTAATGCCCAGTTATTGTTTAGAACTGTGCTGCTCACCACGCAATATATGGATGAAGCCGAAGTGTTGGGTGATCGTGTTGCTATGCAGGAAGACTACCGGATGCGAGCGGGAAACCATTTATAATGTTTCACGGAACGCAGCGCTTCACCACTTCGCGTCGGGACCCATGTCGAGCAGGCCAATATGTCGCTGAAGAGTCTTGGCGAGAGACATGAAAAAGTACTGTGTTTTATTTGCTTTTACTGGTCACTACGATGGGCGATCGTGCTTTGATAGCGGTGGATCTAGGCGTGAGTTTATTTCCCCTCACACCTATGCGTTCACTGTCGTAGTGATTAATTAACGTCAAAGTCGCTGGAGAGGACAAAGCGCTTGGTGGTGTAAGCTGCACACAAAAACCTTGCAATATGTTCAGGCTTCTGAGGCGACGATTCTGTTGAAATAAAAGATCAAATAAAAATTATTCTTGAAAATTTCGTCTTAGCACAGTATTAACGAACAATTAATTTTGGAGAGGTTTCAAGAAGAAAAAAAAGCTGGCGACATACTGGATACCTCATTCGCATTTATTGCTTTATGATGTGCTAAGCGATCAACGATGTCGCTGTGCTCATTTTTCAAGCTATGGCAGACCGCGTATCGGCCTTCAGCAGCATAACCTATAGAATAGAATAACGTACAGCTATTCGCCATTTCATGATTGGTCTTTAATCAAACACTGCTAGCAGAAAAATGCATGGAGTACGAATTAACCTTGTTGTTAGAAGTAAGGACAGAGGTGGCTCCACGTGGTGCCACTGGAAACTGCTTGCTTTTGCGAGCCGAGCCAAACACGGACATTCGAATGCAGGCGACAGGCCCTAGGGACAGGCCGGCCTACGAACATTTGTGTCACATCATTTGATTGATGACGTTCAAGAGGTTTTGAGATAATGCTACGGCGTCCGCGGGAGCCGACGCGCACTCGCAAAGACCGGCGAGTGTGAAAAGTATGCGAGGGTCCCTGATGCGAGGACGGCATCGGGGGGCAACTGAGCTAGTCCGAAAGTCCCGCAACGTAGGCAAGACCCGCGTAGCAACGTTGAATGTGGGTACGTTGACGGGCCGCTCGTGCGAGTTGGTTGAAGCACTAGAGCGAAGAAAGATAGATTTCTGTGCGGTGCAGGAGACGAGATGGTCCTGCTGCAAGTCGAGGGACATTGGCCGCGGCTTCAAGGCCGTTCTGTGCGGCAGTCCCAGGACCACCAGCGGTGTCGGTATGATCGTCTCCGAGCGTTTCCGTGACGCGATTGCAAGCGTAGAACGTTTCGATGATCGCTTGATGAAGATTGTTGTATGACCTCACCATCGTGAATACCAAATTTCGAAAGCGTGACTCTCACCTTATCTCGTTTTATAGCGGGAACGCTAAAACGCAGATTGACTATGTCCTTGTTAGGCGTCGCGACCAAGGCTTTGTCACAGACGCGGAGACCGTGCCGTATGAGACGGTTGCCACGCAACACCGTCCACTGATCTGCTCGCTGAAGATCACACCTTCGAGGTGTAAACATGCCGAGCGATGCGGGTCGGCTAGAATCAAATGGTGGCGACTGAAAGAGAAAGAAGCGGCAGTTATTTCTCGCATTCGGTTGCCGACGGTGACAACTGTCGACGAAACCTGGAAGAATGCTACCGATGCGATAACTCGGGCTGCACGCCTCGAACTCGGCACAACGAAGCCTGGACGACGCTGGGTCGACAAGCAGGCATGGCTGTGGACTGATGATGTCAGAGAGAAAGTCCGAGAAAAGAAACGCCTCTATCACGTATTCATCGGTGATAAAACAGTCGATAATTGGCGGAATTATCGAGAAGCGAAGAGAGCGGCAGAGAAAGCTGTGGCAGCTGCCAAAGCCGCGCACTATGCTGATGTGAGCGAAAAACTGGAAACGCGCGATGGTGAGCGTTATCTTCACCGGCTCGCAAAAGCTCGTTGTCGCCAAGCAGAGGACATTGAGAAGTTATTTGGCATTAACGACGAGAACGGTCATCTTCTGATGGATCGTAGGAGGGCTGTGAAGCGATGGCACGACTACTTCGAGGAAATCTCGAATGTTGAATTTGACCATCCTGCTATTCCATTTATATCTCCTGTATACGGTCCCGTTCAGAAGATCACAGTGAGCGAAACCGAAGCAGCCCTGAGGAAGATGAAGTCAGGCAAAGCCACTGGCCCTGATGACCTGCCAGCCGACCTGTGGAAGTCGAAGGGCTGTTGCCCTGCTGACTGGCTGACAGAGTTTTTCAATCAGGTTGTTGCTGAGAAGAAAGTGCCCGAGAGCTGGCAGCAAAGCACGACTATCCCGATTTGGAAGAAGAAAGGCAGTCCTGCGGACTGCGCTAGTTACCGTCCAATTCGCCTTCTTTCGCACACCATGAAAATCTTTGAGCGAATTGTCGATGCACGTATCCGAGACGTCGTCCAGCTTTCCACGAATCAGTGTGGTTTCGTGTCTGGCTGTGACACTGTTGATGCCATTCACGCTGTTCGTCTTTTGCTAGAGAAGCACCGCGAGAAACAAAAACCGGTGCATTTTGCCTTCCTGGACTTGGAGAAGGCCTTCGACCGCGTTCCGCGAGATGTTATATGGTACGCGTTGCGAGAACATGGTGTTCCTGAAGAGCTTATTGAGCGGGTGCGCATTCTGTACTCTTGCCCAAGGAGTCGAGTGCGAGCGCCAGCGGGCACCTCGACGGAATTTCCCATCGCTGTAGGGGTGCATCAGGGATCTGCGCTATCCCCACTGCTCTTCGTCGTCGTGATGGATGCAATATCACGAGATCTCCAAATGGCGGCACCTTGGACGTTGCTGTATGCTGACGACGTCATGCTTGCATGCGAAGACAAAGCAGAGCTCGAGCGACAGGCACAGGCGTGGTGCGATCGCTTAGCATTGTTCGGACTCAAGCTAAACGTCAAAAAGACGGAGTACCTGACGACGGATGTGAATGAGCTCGGATCTATCAAGATCAATGGTATTGAGCTCTCACGAGTGACATCTTTCAAGTATCTCGGATCAACGATCACGTCCGATGGCAGCCTAAAGTTGGAGGTGAGTGCACACGTGAGTGCAGCCTGGTCCAAATGGCGCTCGCTGAGTGGGGTGCTTTGCGACAGGACAATACCTGAGCGCCTCAAATCGAAGGTTTATAGAACAGTCATCCGCCCAGTAGCGACGTACGGTGCTGAGTGCTGGCCCGTGACGAAGGAAATTGAAAGCCGCCTCAGTGTAATGGAAACGAAAATGCTACGGTGGACGGCTGGAGTTACGCGTTTGGACACGTTCGCAACGACACCATACGACAGAAGTTCGGTGTCGCCCCGATAGCCGAGAAGCTGCGCGAAGCTCGTCTTCGATGGTACGACCACGTCCTCCGCGCTAACGACGACACCGTCCGTAAGATTGGCCTGAATCTTGAGGTCCCTGGAAAGCGGCCCAGGGGACGCCCGAAGCAACGTTGGCTAGATACGTTGCACTTGGACTTAAAGATGGCTGGTGTGCACCCTGATCAAGCATTTGATCGGGAGAATTGGCGTCACTACACCAGAAGAGCGGACCCCGCCACCAAGCGGGACAGACGCTAATGAAAATAATGTTAGAAGTAACGACAGAAATCTTCACGTCATTTCTCATCTTGTGAATTATAGATCGCTTTGCGGTCGCCATAGAAATGCTCTAGAAAATTTCAAGTGTCAAGCTGTCAGCAGACGATTTCATGAGGGCAATATAACAGCAACTATTATAATACGTCTACCTGAAACGATGAACCTTGAAACGATGCGCTTGAAAGCGTTCTATTACTTTACCGTTGCGGTTCCACTAAAATCATTCATAGAACGAAAGCTTAGCAACGCGTTTGCTGAAGAAGCAACGAAAGCTAAGCAAAAGCACTTCCTGCTCTAATATACAGGGTGAACCAAAATAACGTGGACAAGATTTTTTCGTCATAATTATAAAACAACCAATAAAAAACGAGAAAACGTCGACTAAATTACAACAATACAAACATTAGGGCAATCATGTTCAAGTGGCTTCGAAGTGGCCTCACTTGGAGCGGATGCAGAGGGCCAAACGTTTCGCGAATTTTTCGGCGATATGCCGCAGGTCATCAGGAGACAACCACTCCCACTCCTGGTGCAAGGATTGCTTCAGGAACTCGAGACTGCGGTGGCGTTTGACGCCGACCCTTGCCTTTAAAATGCCTACACACTGTAGTCCATCGGATTCAAATCCGGAGAATACGGCAGCCATTCCGAAGGCGTGATGAAGTCGGAGAAATTGACCTTGCACCACGCCTCACCTTCGCATTATGTGCGGGTGCAGAGTCCTGTTGGAACGTCCAATGGGCATCACCGAAGTGCTGGTGGGCCCAAGGAAGAACTATGGACTCGAGAATGTCTTGCTGGTACACATCTTCGTCGGCTTTCACTCCTTTATCCACGAAACCAGGAGTCTTGCCGCTGGCACAGATTCCGTCCTAAACCATGACAGATTGTGGGTTTTGGACGATAGCAGAGGTGCTTGGAGCTCCTGCAGATCACATCCTACCATTTTGGCGACTGTGCGCCTGCTCCACGGTGTACAGCTTCTCATCCGCGAACGGAATCTGTTCCCAGGTACGGATTGCGGCTCATCGTCGAAAAATTCGCGAAACGTTTGGCCCTCTGCATCCGTTCCAAGGGAGCCCACTACGAAACCACTTGGACATGACGTACCCTAATGTTTGTATTGTTGCAATTTAGTTGACGTTTTCTCGAATTGTTGGTTGTTTCATAATTATGACGAAAAAATCTTGTCCACGTTATTTTGGTTCACCCTGCATTGTGTGATCCTTTAAAAAATCATGCAAACTGAAAAAAAAACAAGTAGGAACCCAGAATTCCTTGAAATTCCCTTAGAATCTTATAAAATCTTAATAGTAAGTGCAGCAGTAGGTGGGAAAGTATGAGATGGAGTGCTGTTTACATGAAACCGCACATTCCCAACAAACAAAATAAGAGGAAAGGAGCGACATTGTTCTGTGACGACATCAATCCATATTTTATTGTCACCTGATCCGTTGTCTAACAGGAAGACCATAATATATTTATTACACAAAACTTGTCGATACAAAATACATAAATATGGAACAATTAAGAATAAAATACAGATTAGAGAAGAGCTGCAGTGCGGAGGATGGCATAGTCCACTTCAGCGAAGAGATTAAGCTGGCCAGTATTTGTCACATCCATGTGAAATGAGCTTTGACTTGAGGACAATTATAAGAAGAGATTCGCAAATTGCTACACACAGCGCACATGAACAGGATCAATCAATAGGGTGACAATGGAACACAAATGGAAAAGTCGAAATTCTCGCTTTTCTCTGTAAAAAGCGTTTCGCAACAAAGCGGATGGTGGTAGTGCAGTTTTTAACCCAAAGCTGCGACCAGTTGATGAAGTCGACTACGTTCGCTATCAACACCAATTATTTATACTGAGCATTGTCATGCATGACCGATATGTTCCACACCAACAATAAAACTGAGTCTCAATTTTTTAAGCAATTTTGGGTTTCTGCACCAATAAATACGAGGTTCAGGTGTAAGATCCTGACAATCAATGAATCTGAAGGGTTTTTCGATAATATCGCACTTTAAGGACGACTTCTACAGAAGCGTGGACCTAGACGAGCGTACCATTCGTACTTCCTTTTACTCCCAACTTTTCACGACTGCCATCGAAGACGGACAATCAGGCGGCAGAATATCAGATGAGGGTAATGGTCCGAAATCCATAGGAATGGGCGAAACGATGATCGAAAGTCATAACACGCTAAGCGCTATATGGGAACCAGTTGCTCAAGAAAATGTGCGAAACTTCTTGAACATTTCAGCAAGATTTCTGCTTAAAAAGGTTGGAACGCGTGAAAACTGCACATGGACAATGTCCGAAATGCGGGCTTGAATTATACAACTCAAAAAGTAAATATTTCTTTTTTATCGTGGAAAAAGCGCACCTCAAGCGGTTGCCTCAAGCTTGAAGGTTTTAGACAATCAAAGGTTATCTATCTTGAAAAGTCACCACAGCCGCTACCATTTGCTGTTAAAGAAAATGACTCGGAAATCACTTACAAAAAATCCTTTCCGTTTAGTATGAGGTGTAGTATATGCCAAATTTATTTTGTTTTGAAAGGCTGGAGAAGAAATCACATATTACATGTGTTTGGACAACGAGTCAGGAAATGCTAGAAATTCTTCGTTTTCAACTATTATTCATCAGGTACCATAAAGAAAAAGTAAATTTTTCATTACCAAGTCTGATTAGAATCCCTTCCCGAATTATCAAAAATTTTCCCGAGCTTCAAAAAACAACTTCTCTGCCCGCGAAACTCGCGGTTTTTTATGGTCAGGATACACAACGGCAGTGCAAAAGATATACAGAGATATGCTCCATTTAAAAGAAAATCGGTTTGCAAGTTACATAACATAAACGATGCGTATTATCGGCAGCAAATCATGATGTGAATTCAAAAGAATAGAACCAGACGTTGGAGAAAATTAAACCATTAATGTTTTTCCCGGCAATTTTTTATTAACGTTACAGGACAAGAAAACAAAAATACGTTTTGTTTAAGCATCTAATCTTCTCTTTCTAGGATTTTGGAAAATTCATCCACTTCATAGGGGAAAATGTTTGCAGCGGAAATTTGTCTTACTGTGAAAACGAGCGATGAAATCTTGACGTTATTTAAAAAATACATTGCTATTTAAACTGTGGTACAGAATTCTACTCACAGTTGCCATAGAAATGCTTTAAAAGATATCAAATGTCCGGCTGTCAGTCGACGAATTTATGAAGTAAATATAGCAGCAGTTAGTCGTTTAATGAGTGGCAACCAGATTGAAACACTGTAGTCGTTTAATTACCCTGAAGTGACGGATCCACTGAAATCGTAGAATCAAGTATAGCAATGAAAGTCTAGCAACGCTTTTATTGAAGAAGCAACGAAAACTCAGCAAAAGCACCATTTTCCTAATATGCTACATGTTGTTTTCAAATTTTAAACAAGTTGAAAAAAGTGGAGAAGTAGCAATCCAACAATTTTCCTGAAAAAAAGAAAAAGGAAAAAAAAGAAAAGGGAAAAACTGCAACATAAAAGCAGCTGGAGCAGCAAATGGGACGGAATGAAGCCGCAGAAGATCCGCAACTAGATAACCTGTACAAGGCTTCCTGTTTAATGCAAGCTCTACTTCCTTCTTAAGTATTTACTTACGTGAAGGTATGATCTGAACAAATTTCAGTGCCCTAGATAAACAGTTTTTAGTTTCTTTCACTTTTTCCCTGAGGAATGCTTATCGCCATGGTCGTTTAAACCAAGTTGTTTCTGACATTTCTTGTACTTGTTCACATCTTCGGAGTGATTTGTGCTTTACTTGTGCACATTTCAATGTCTAATTACTAAATAAATAGTTACATCAATTACAAATCGAAAGCTAATGAGTAGTGATCTTTATTATTCTGAAACATCAGATTCATACATGCGATGAAGGTTTATGATGATATTACCTAGAATAGGCTCTCTTTTCGAATACCAACGAGTACTTCAATAAAGGACGAGCAGGAGTTGAACTATTTCCCGGGTATTACTCGAGAGTGCCTGACCTCAACAAAATGTAGATGCGGCCAGAAGAAGGTCTCCGGAGGTCTCGACGTGCAGTCCGGAGGAAGAAAAGTGACAGGCCTCCATCTGACATTAAAGATCCACGCTGGTAAGGGAGGGATCAAGGAGGAGATACAGTAGTGGCCGTAGCCTTTTCAAAAATGCCGAAAAAGCCGCATTTCCCTGCTTTTTCGGCCTTTCGAAATAACTTCCTTCAAAGTTAACCAATTGCGAAAGCAGGCACATTTTTGAGTTCAGCAGTTCGAGCTCTATCAGATTGCGTTAAAAATTGCCAAAAATTTTAGAGTTCAACCGAATTTTTTTTGAAGGATAGTTTTTAGTTCAAAACCGTGCTCCATTACGAAGGGCGGCGGCGGACGAGTTGTCGGTAGCAAGTCGTTGAAAACCGTTGCATGCTCATAACTCTTTCAGTTTTAGGTTTTTTGAGAAACGGTTGGTACCCTTCGATTTGCCTCTTCGAGATCTACACAGAACTGTATGTACTGTAGGAACTTTTTTGGGGAACGATGGGTATCGTTCGATTCGTCTCTTCGAGATCTACACAAATATGTATACAACTTCGCCAGATCACCGCGTTTTCGCCGTGGGTGGTCAAAAATGACTGGGGCAGACCTCTTGCGATTGGAGAAGCTTATTTTTCAGGACTTGCATGTTGTCGGAGTATATCAAACATGGCGTAAAGTGTTCCGTCATGCCAGGAATCCACTGAGAGTGCGCCGTGCACTATGCATATAGGATCAACCTATCAATCGAGGGGGGGGGGAGGGACAGCTTGTAGTGTGAGCGTCTAGGTAGTGTTATGAGAAATTGTGAGCCGCCCTACTCAGGTGCTCTAAGGCTGTCCAGCTAGCCTCTGGAGTGCGCTGTGCACTATGCATATAGGATGGAACCTATCAATCGAGAGGGGGGGGGGGACAGCTTGCAGAGTGAGCGTTTGGGGAGTTTTATCACAAATTTGCGACCGGCCTACTCAGGAATTGCTGCACTCTGTTCCGGAGAGACCTAGGAGTGCGCCGTGAACAATGTATATAGGATCGTACCTATCAATCGAGTAGACGCAACAGGGTGTAGAGTGGGCGATTGGGGAGTTTTATGAGAAATTCTCAGCCGCCCTAGTTAGAGATTGCTCTAACACAGTCCAGCTAGCCTTTGGAGCGCGTCGTGAGTAGTGCATATAGAACCGAAGTTATCAATCGAGTGGGCGCAACAGCTTGCAAATTGCACGCGCGGGCATGTTCGGAGCGCAATAACTCTGTCGAGATCGAATCGTTCCGTCTGCGGCTCGTGAGTTTCGTAGGCAGCAGAGAGCTTTGGTAGTCTATAGGAGTATAGCATTGTAGCTTCTAAAAAGGCGAAATTATAGCGGTGTGAAAATGCATGTGAGGCTTGTATGGCCTAATTTTTTCCCGATTTCAGTCGATCACTGCCGGAAGACGCGATGAGCTAACAGCCCACAAGCGCGTAGGAGAGCAGAATACTGAAGGGACTTTGCGATGCCATGCTCAAAACTCCTCTGCTGCCTAAGCTGCTTCGGCCCATCTGACATTTTAGAGCGGAGGAGAGCAGCGGTGAAGTTTCCAGCGCTCTTTCTCGTCCACATTTGAGTTTTTAGCACTTGCAGTGGTAACGTTCTGTTCAGATCGAAAAGCTCTATCGAACGGTACCAATCTCGTTCAATTCTGAGAACATCGATTTTTTGACAACTTCGCATTGAAGACGAAAGCACTTCAGGCCGCAGCAGAGGGGCGATGACGTCATCGAAAGTTGATTTTTCCGAACCGGACCAAGTCTGGTACCATTCGATAGAGCTTTTCATGCTGAATTGAATGGTTTGGTTAGGAGTAGCAAAAACCGTAATCTGGCCTGTAAAACCGGGGAGAACCTCGACCGTTATTGTTCTAAATTTGACACTCGGGTGTGTTCTGAGCACGATAACTCTGTAAGTTGTGAACCTTTCCGGTTGCGTCTTGTGAGCTTTGTAGGCAGCAAAAAGTTCTAGTAGTTTGCTGAAACGCAGTAATGTAGCTTATGATTGGACAAAGTTACAGCGCTGCGAAAATGCAGGTTAGCCTTGTGTGGCACGATTTTTTTCCAATTTCAGTCGACCCCTGCGGGAAGACGCGGAGAGCTAACGGCCTGCAAATGCGCATGCTAGCAGAACACTGAAAGTGCTTTCAGGAGACATGCTTACAACTCCCTAGCTTATTAAATTGCCTTAGTCCCAGCTGCCATTTCAGGGTGGCGGGCTTAGCGGTTGAAGTTTCCTGCGCTCTTACTCGCCCAGATCACAGTTTTTGTGAAACTAAATAACACCATTCAATTCATCACGAAAAGCTCTATCGAATGGTACCAAACTTGGGCCGGTTCGGAAAAATCAATTTTCGATGATGTCATCATCCCTCTGCCGCGGCTTTAAGCGGCCTCGTCCTCGATTCGAAACTGCCAAAAAATCGATTTTCTCAGAGTTGAACGTGATTGGTACCGTTCGATAGAGCTTTTCGAGCTGAACAGAACGTTACCACTGCAAGTGCTGAAAACTCAAATGTGGACGAGAAAGAGCGCTGGAAACTTCACCGCTGCCCTCCATGGCTTAAAAATGTCAGATGGGGCCGAAGCAGCTTAGGCAGCAGGGGAGTTTTGAGCATGACATCGCAAAGTGCCTTCAGTATTCTGCTCTCCTACGCGCTTGTGGGCTGTTGGCTCATCGCTTCTTCTCGCAGTGATCGACTGAAATTGGGAAAAAATTAGGCCACACAAGCCTCACATGCATTTTCACACCGCTATAATTTCGCCTTTCAGAAGCTACAACGTTGTACTTCTGCGGACTACTAAAGCTCTCTGCTGCCTACGAAACTCACGAGCCGCAGCCGGAACGATTCGATCTCGACAGAGTTATTGCGCTCCGAACATGCCCGCGCGTGCAATTTGCGAGCTGTTGCGCCCACTCGATTGATAGCTTCGATTCTATATGGACTGCTCACGACGCACTCCAAAGGCTAGCCGGACTGTGCCAGAGCAATTAATAACAAGGGCGGCTGAGAATTTCTCACAAAACTCCCAATCGCCTACACTACACCCTGTTGTGTCCACTCGATTGATAGGTCCGATCCTATATACATTGTTCACGGCGCACTCCTAGATCTTGCCCAAACAGAGTACAACAACTTCTGAGTAGAGCGGCTAGCAATTTCTGATAAAACTCCCCAAACGCGCACTCTACAAGCTGTCGCGCCCACTCGATTGATAGGTCCGATCCTGTATGCATTGTGCACGGCGCACTCTCGAGGAATTCCTGGCATGTCAGAGCACTTTACTCCAGGCTTGAGATACTCCGAGAACATGCAAGTCTCGGAAAATAAGCTTCTCCAATCGCAGAGAGCCCGTTAAAGTCATTTTTGCCCACCCACTGCGAAAATGCGGGGTTCTGCGAAGTTGTATACATATTTGTGTAGATCTCGAAGAGACGAATCGAACGGTACCCACCGTTCCCCAAAAAACATGAAATTAGAGGAATTGTGAGCACGCAATGGTTTTCGACGGCCTGCGACCGACAATTCGTCCTCGACCGCCCTTCACAATGGAGCGCAAGTTTTCAATCTCGGCCATTTCCATAGCTTCTTATAAACAATGTATACCATACGATAGAGCTCGAGCTCCTGAGCTCAAATATATCATTTGTTTTTAAAATTTATGAATTTTAGGCGAGTTATATGAAAAAGACGCAAAAGCCGGGAAAACGCGGATTTGATCAAAAGATACGGCCATAACTGTATGGGTAGTCAAGAAAGAGCATTGACCGCATATGGGACAGACCCATTACGACTACGCCTCATGACGTTGGCCAACACGTGAGGAGAGAGTGATGTTAAATTATGCAAAAAAGGATTGCATCTACTCAGGGACGGGGTGCAAGCCTCCCGCAGTAGCAGCCTCTGTCTATCTGTGAGGAGACTGCGGAACCCCTGGAAAAGGGGGCGTGTCGGGAGCGTAACCTAAGCAGCATATACTCCAGCACATAAGGTCCGCGAGAACCGCAGCACACAGGTGCAGCACGTACCGCGTTGGTCCGCGAGAACCGCAGCACACAGGTGCAGTACGTATCGCGTTGAGCCCGCAATCCTGGGAAGGGGCGCTCTCCCTGGCTCCCCCTCCTGGAAGCCCTGGGCAGGGGCGCTCCCCCTGGCTCCCCCTGGCTGCCCTGGGGCTCCCTCTGGCTGCCCTGGGAGGACTCCCAGAGCCTGTGAACGCTCCCACTGGCTCCCACTGGAGTGCCCCCTTCCTCCTACCTCTCCCACAGTGCTCCAAACAAATCCTAAGTTGGTGAAACTGTCCATACTCCCTCTTATAACCCTCCTAGTTGTCCTACTAACCCTTGTAATGGTTCAACTGCCCATTCAGCCCATAACTGCCCATAAGAGCTCCATTTTGTCAAAATGTCTCAAAACGCTCCTTTCCTTGAGCTTCTAAATGCCCCAATATGCCTAGGCAGGTTCCTACGTAGGTGAAGGTATTCCTCCTCTGTATTTGTATTTTTGTATATGTATACTTTTTGTTTATTTATAATATTTTTTAGTTTTTATTTAGATTTATATTCACCATTTCTGTTCTCCTAATACTACTCCTACCTTTACCTACCTACCTAACCCAACCTAACGGTGGGGTATAATTTTTATTTTTATTTGTGGTTTATTTTTTCTATTTTTTCTAGGACCTTTTTATCTTCCTACCTACCTACTTGTGTGTAAGCGCTTCTGTGATGAACGCAATGTACTAACACATATTTATTTCAGGTAATGCACATAAAGAAATACACACGACTAATAAAGAATTCTTTACTACTTGAGTATCTTCTTCTGTGTTTGGGTGACAATAAAAACTTAAGAAACGATGTTGTTCCTCTTCAGCAACAGTAGCAATTGATTTAGTCAGTAACAATTAGAACATTCAAAGTTTGGATCGCAAGTTCGTCGAACTTCGTCGTCGAAAATGTCGTAGTCGTCCGCCTCGTCCGCAGTGGCAGCGGGAGTAGAGGTTTTGCGGGTGTTCTAAAATTTATTTTTTTTACTGAAAAAGTATGTGCTGTGTAGACTTATATCTTAAGTGTGAGTATTACTTACAGGAGGTGGAACCAAGCGGCTATCTCTTGGCACATATTGGCCCACGTCGGCCCTACAAAAAGTGAAATAGAATAAGTAGTTTTGGTTGAAGTAAGGAATTCTATGTCATTTAAAATACACTAACATTGCTTTTGATAGGGCTTCCCGGAAACATGGATCCCAAATAGCTCGGAACTCCTTGTGCTCTTGAAACGCTCGCGATCGCGAGGAGTTGTCGTTGCCGAGCGTCTCCCAGTACCTAAGTGAATATGCAGAGATTATTTAGAGTCTATCTACTCAAAATACAGCCCTACTAGTTAATCCTAGAGTAGTACCTCGTGGGGTTACGGATAAGGTCTTCAACGGAGGATTCGACGAGTTCATTGGCTCCCAGTCCGATTCCGTCTAGGCAACATCCCACGAGTGTTTCGATGACGGCGTCTGGTAAGTTCTTGAGCTGGGGAGCTTTCGGATAGCGATCAGTCCTCCGATAAGTGTATTTTTGAATTTCCTCAACTGGGTCGCAGGCCTGAATTTTAGTGGGATTGCAGTGATTCTGCCAAAGCTGTTAAAGAACCTAAAAGCTACCTTGACGAGGTAGTGTCTGAAGAAATCAGTAGATTGGATGGAGTGGTCTTGTCGTGAATTCGGGAAGGTCTTTTCCAGCTATGGAGGACGTCGTTCAAACGGCACGGATGAAAATATGAGTATTGAATTCTACTAATACAGCTAGTGTACCGATATATTTTAATATATACCTTAAATGGCGGATCGGACTTGATATCCCAGTTCTGCTTTAAGTGGCGGCCATGGAGGAAAAACTGTTCAGGGAGGGTGTGGCTGGAGTTCTTCACCGCAATCGCCTCTGCTTTGGCGATGGAGCGCTGGTTAGCTCTAGCAAACTCGCGTTGAGCTGCAAACAGAAGCGGAATACGTGTGACCCATTTAAATATCGATTTAGCGATTGAAATGGGAACCCATAATTGAAGAAGGTGCACACCGTGTGACGACTCCAACAAGTGCGTCGGACTGAGCAGCAACGACCTCGGTGAGACTACGGTCGATTGAATCGGACGAGAGTGGGATCTGCGAGCATGTGTCCTGGATCGCTTTTGCGCTGTTCAGACTGATCGAACACTCTCTCATTTTACCGGTGATGAACGCCCGAATTATAAGAGGCCTTGGCTAGATAAGTGAAGGTTCGTAGGCCCGTCGGATAGTGTGGGAGTGAAGGAGGAAACTAAATTATGAACCAACGTGGTATTGGGCACCGGTGTCGAAGTGCGCAAGCGTTGCGCCTAGTTCCCGGAGCGAAATCTCGTTACCTTGGGCTAGTCGTTGCATTGCAACTGAAAGCAATCCCGATTTCTACTGCCCTCAATCGGGCTTCTTCATCGGGTGTTTCCAGGTAGACGACGCCTTGAGTAGTGTCCGTTTCCGCTGACTTCTTCCAATAGTCGCTAGACGCATACATGTGTTTGCTGTCGCTCAATCGAGAACTGAAACCCACACCGAACTGCACTCCAATCCACACACCATAACCATCACCACATGTTAGATGTGAACACACAACAACAACCACGCTGGAGAACAGCTCATGAAGCGTGCAGGTGTGTGACTGCCATTCAACTTTTTGTCCTATGCCCTACCCACCTGAATCTCTGAGAGAGCCTCTGTTCAAACAGAAATTCCCTGTGCTCCTCGCCCATTGCTTCAAACGCCAACACTGAATCTGCCGGAACATACCAATCGCCTTCGAGCCCGAAGTCGCCAACCATAGCATTGCACCTGACAGACGTCGGTATGATATATAAGTAATGAACGGGGGATCTAACCTAACCTAATTAACTAAACTAGCTAGCTACTAATCTTTATAACCCTACAAACCGAAGTCGCTTTCCATGGCCAGTTATTTTCTTATGAAGCCGATCGAGATGGTCGTTTTCAAAGATTTTGACCTCCTTTTCCAACTTATCGACCATGTCTTTGTGAAGAAGAAAGCTGTAATTATTAGTGCCGCAAGGGAATGAATCAACCATCTGGACAGCCAAACATCTTCCACTATGAAATCCTACTTTTCGATGATCGTCTCCTCAACGTTTGTTGTGCATTGCGGAATACGGAGTTGGAGGCGGCGATGTATGCTCTCGAACGAGCTGGAGGACCAATGGTATGGCGATCCTACTGGAGGCAGATCTTCAAGGACGGCGTGGTCGACGAGGCACTAAGAAAGAAGAGACCAGCCATCGTTATAAAGTTTTTTACACCGAAACCCATTGAGGCAGTACTTACATGAACTTTGAGAGTGATGAGCGTCGGATCGAGGGCATACCACAAGTTTTTCATCGAGGTGCCCAGGTCACGCACCCCTGGGAAGTCGGCCTCAGTAAGTTCCCTGGTGTTTTCGAGGGCTCGCACAAGCATCCAGTAAGCCAGCACAGCCACCGCTCCAACGGATTCCGAAAACATGTTCAGCGCCGCTGCCAGGGGAATACCACAAAGGAGAGCTAAATTTGCGATGATGATGTATATATAGGAGCTTCTCGGTCAGGCTACTTACTGCTTCTTTCTCCGATCCTGTGCACCTTGATAGGTCTTCCACAACCAAAATGAACTTCGAGGAGTACGTGTAGTTGCGTGTCCTCTGCAGCGCAACTAGCAACGCGCCGAAACAGTCTCTTCGAATGGCCAATACTGCCCTGCCCTTTCGAGGTCCGAACATTTCTGAAGGATGATACGATTCTTCCTCATCACTACATCTCACTAAGTTCAGTACTGAGTAGCACTGTGCAGCCACCTTTAAAGATATTGCAAGTGATTCCCTCGGAAAGCAGATGGAGGGCGGGCATACAGTGATTCACCGTGAAAAATTCCATCATTTGGGTCCATCCTGGAGAATTAAGAGAAGTGAGAGAGTTGTTCGCCTATCTCCTAAGGATTATTATCCCCACTCTAACCTCGAAGCCCATTCTGTCGCGCCTCGGCAACCATTATGAGGCTTTCATCCGTTCGTCGATCATGAGGGTTAGGGAACCTATTGAACCATATTACGCGTCGACCGGATCTTTCTCCAGGGAACGTGCACAGATGACACCCTTGCAGTGACTGCCAGCGTGGCAACCCGTAGAGTGTTTGCAGAGCCTTAACAATTATATATAGGAGGTATCCTTAAGTGACCCATGCCCGCAAACGGTTGACTCACGGCGAAGTCGATGATTCCGTTGACCAGTTTTGGGGTGCAGATCCACGTATCGGAGGTGGTGCGAATGGGGATTCCCTCCCTTTGCAGCACTTCTAATTCGTGCTTCAGACTGCAGAAAAATCCTAATTCATTTTTTTTTCAACGGTATTCTAGGGACTTAAACGCACCCGCTCGGCAAAAGAGTTTCGGTGGGTGGCATCCTTGTGAATATGATGCCGGCCAAGATGATGTTCTCGTACTTATTCTTCTCCTTGAATGGTAGTCCTTCGAGGCGAATGTATACGGGCCAAGACTCCGAACTTAATAAATGACAGTTAGATGCACACGTAGTGGAGAAGAACAATGGCCGTCGTTCCGGTACGGAGCTAGAGGAAAGACTAACCGCGAAAGTTTCTTGAACCTTACGCCGTCGACGTTCAAGGTGAGCACGATGGTGATTTTGCGATCTCGAAAATCCAAGACCGACTCGATATCCCGATCGTACTTTGGGAAAGAGGAAGTTTCACTCAAAACTGGGTTGTCGTCTGATTGATCCTGGCAAAAGTTAAGATAGTAAGCATTCGCGGTTGAGCTGAACTCCAAGACTAGACATAGAAAGCGCACCCTGTTGTGAATGGAGTCGTGCAATTCAGTTAAGAGCGGAAGGACTCTCTCGAGGATTATGTGGAGTTGAGGCTTGCTGAGAACCGTGAAAATGGACGTACGCTTAGAGGTTTTCGAGCGCTTTGGCCGAACACTGCAATCGGTTCTGAGGTACTCCATATAAAAGCTCAAATATAAGAGTGTCCCTCGTAGCTGGCAGCCCTCGTTAAACAAACCCTCGTAGCTGGCAGCCCTCGTTCTGACACAAGGCCTTTGGACCGGAAAGATGTCTATCGCAAGCGTTGCAGTAGTAAAACTTAAGCAGTCCGAATCTCTCATGCGCATCATGCGCCAAACTGACGAGCCCGTTACGAATCTTTAAACATTTTAAATTTAATTTAAGAAATCTAATTTTTCCCTAATCTTCCTAATTTCCTAATTCTTCTATTTCTTTTTAATTTTTCAAATTTCAAATAAAATTTTGTGTTACGGTGTCCGTTTTGATGTGAGTAGTTTTTGTTAATTGTGTTGTGTTGGTTTTTGTTAGCATGAGAAAACACACAATACACAAAAAAACTAAAAAGAAAAACATCAAACATCCATCAATAAATTAAAAAACACATCGAACACGAGGTTCGATAATACCGGACAACCGATGAAGTCCGGTATTCAATACACATCAATAATAAAAAACAAAAACATGGAAACGACCCACCGGATCGACCGCCCCTGCGGATGAAGTCATGACGTCGCAGAAATCCTCCACGAAGCGACACATTTCATCGCTAATTCCAAAATGTAGCTTGAAATTGGCATAGTACAGTAGTTTTTGGCGATAATCTGAACGAAATGTATATTACGCTAGTAATTGCTTTCCACACTACACTAATACACTATGCTAGCTACTAACCCAAAATCTCGCGCTGGCATCTTCCGTTCCCTGCATTCACAGCACGACTGCCATCATCGAACCCACGGAATTCAATTTTCATCCGCACCATCGTAGCCTGGATGGTCGTCGTCCTGCGCTTCTTCTCGAGCAGGGGTCACAGACCGGCTATTTTCGCCATCACCGTCACCGTGATGACGCGCCCGCTGACGCACTTCCTCTACCTTCTCGCGAGCCTCTAAATTTCATGTGCTGATGGCGTTAGAGGGACCCCATGTAGTGCAGCCGGAGATAGTAAGCTGCACTCACCATCGTATAGAACACGCAGCGATCGGCTTCTTCGCAGCCTCGGCACCTTCGCGTTTCCTGATTGCATGTCGAACGTGTCCGGGTTGGAGTTCTCGTCAAGCGGAGTTGATCTTCGCTTGCGCCCAGTAGCATAGAACACGCTACTACACCTGCACCTTGAGCGCGCTCCACCTCCAAATTTGATCGATCTGTGACTGGAAGAAATCATTCCCTTTGCTTTAAACCCTAAAGGCTAAATTATCGCTATCGCTACATATTCCGGTGGACACTTGACCACAAAGCATTGCAAAAAGCAGAACTCCAAAACCATCTTATTCAAGGCCACATTAAGGACGATGGTCCTCTTCATCAGTATCATTATCCATTATCGTCGCATCATCGTCCCCGTGCTCGCTTCCTCTCCCTCCTTCAGATTCGACTTCTGCTTCTCCGTCGTCTTCTGCTCCTTCTTCTTGCCTGCCTTTACCGATGTCTTCGTCCTCAATGTTGACGTCGGAGTAGTTCAGTCGCGAGATTTTTGGGCACAGCTCTCGCGCAGAACCTTCAACTCTGCTGATTCCACCGCTGAAAGAGCTCTCCCATCTACTATACCCTGCTTCTGAAGTCCACAAACCTATGCACTTCCTTGCCACTAGCCTCTCGACATCCACGAGCAAATGTTTGACCTCATACAGCGTTACCGGCACCTCCTCCGCTTCGTTATCCGGTCTCACCTTTCTTCTGGGCCAGTTCACATACCTAGAAGTGAGACCGGTGAGGGGCAAAAGAAGAACACAGGTGAGCAGAGAACCAAACCACTATGCACCTGTTGCCCCTGCAGTCCAAAACGAGCAGCTCCGGGAACTTCGTCGATAAAGCTCGCCAAGGATTGCACAGATTATTGCCTCGAAGACACAGATGCTTGACACGTCGATTGACGTGTTCAACTCCAGCTATGTCCTCATCTGTCAAGGCGCACCCTTGCAGATGAAGGGTCTGTAAAAGTTAACCCCATTACATTTCACCTCATAGGTGCACTTGGACTGCACTAAGTTACCTCAAGATGCCGGTAACTTCAGAGATTTCTGAGTACTCCCTCGGCCCGACCCTGATCGTTCACCACTTTGATATCGACCACGACTCTATCCGAGACTTCTATCGAAGCCATGTTCCAAGCCGGTCCACAATCGAAGCCGTTCCACCAGAAGAATCGAACAGTCGATTTGATTCTGTCTAAAGTTTACTTCAAAAAGAATCAAATCAGCTCCCCACACATGGCCAGCCGCTCCAGGAACGAAGCCGTTCCACGAGAAAAATCGAACATTCAAACTTCAAAAAGAATCAAATCAGCTCCCCACACATGGCCAGCCGCTCCAGGAACGAAGCCGTTCCACGAGAAAAATCGAACATTCACACTTCAAATCAGCTCCCCACACATGGCCAGCCACTCCAGGAACGAACCCGTTCCACCAGGAGAGGAGGACCAGAAGAATCGAACATCGAACAAGAAACAAGAATCGAACAAGTTTACTTCAAAAAGACTCACCCAGTCCTGCGTCCTGCGAGCAGCGTCCTATGCAGCTAAGTCATATCGATCGCCGCGTGATTTTGAAACTTCGCGGCGCTCCGCGGAAAGTACGGTAGCCCTGCATCGCTGCGGGACCGCCTGCCACATGCACTTTAAGTGCAGGCTCAAGGCGGCATACGCTG
This sequence comes from Heligmosomoides polygyrus polygyrus, assembly GCA_947396885.1. Lineage (NCBI taxonomy): Eukaryota > Metazoa > Nematoda > Chromadorea > Rhabditida > Heligmosomidae > Heligmosomoides > Heligmosomoides polygyrus. The sequence goes on from CANDYH010000001.1 coordinate 60,190, forward strand.
CCCTGATGCAGGATCTAGGCGGCATATCCGACCTCGCAGCATACTTCGGGATCAAAGCAGCATACAGCTTTTCAGCCAATAGCGGACGAGGGGGTGGGTCCTGGGGGCGGCCCCAATTTTCAGCACCAAGGCGGCACATGCTGGGCCTGCCCCTCCCTCCGCTATCCAATCACGATCGAGGGGTGGAGTCAATCAGCACATGCCGCCTTGATCCTGCTCCCAAATTTGGGGCGTTACCGGCTGCGGGAGGCTTGCACCCCGTTCCTGAGCATGGCCTAAAGAAATTAACGCATAGGTTTGAATTGAAGGTGTTCGAACTACCTTCAAGAAGAATGTATGTAGAGTATACTACTTGTTTAATTGTTAATTCAGCTACCGCCAAAGAACAATACAAAACTATATAGCGATCGCAGGAACTACAGCCGAACAAAACAACATAAACAGTAGAAGGATATACTATCAGAAACTAGCAGCTGTTCGAGGTAGCAGGCAGCCAGTTGTATTCTGCGGAAAGAGAGAAAAGGTGCAAGAGCCCGCACGCTTTTAGGAGGATTTAGAGATATGATTTAGTGATATGTAGGAAAGGATCGCGGAGCTATCCCTCTTGCAAACGCGAAGTGATCGAAATAGAGTAGTATATGCCCATACCAAAAATCTGGTTCCATGCCTCGATTGCGGAGAGTTATCCGAGACCGTTTGAAGTCACCGGTTTAAGTGTACTCGCGGCGCCGGAAACGGAGCGCATAAAAGGCTGGTATTTATTATTTTATTTATTTATTTATTTATTTTTGAACTTGGATCGGCTCGACAGCCTCACGTTTTGCGCTTCTACATTCTGCTGACCCTTCATCTTGACTCCAGTCGAGGAGAGTTCGTCGTCAACGCTCATTTTTTGCCGCTTATGCTTTTGCTCCCGATCCTTCCTTCACCTGCGTCACCCTCTCCCCCACTCCATTTATCATGACCGCTTTGTTTGTGCTTTTATTCAGTTGTACATCTTGATCTCTGTTTTTATGAAATGTTTTAAATATGCGCATTGCCCATCTTGGTCGTTCCAACAGGCGGTAGCTCAGTTTGAAATAACTCGTGACGGCTCACAGTTCTAAACCAACTTAGGAACCTTTCTCCAGAGACTTCGAAGTCCTTCTGCTGCTGGAAGAAGAAACCTTACAAAAGTCGTGAGTTAAAACGCTTCCACATATCGTCTTATCGATCATGGTGGATTCACACTTCTACTAATGTCGGCGACGTCGGTTTAAAATAGGCTGATTACAATATGCGCCCGGAGAGCTTAGGAAATTGACTACTCAGAAAAAAAGCATTTAATGAACCAGCTCAGAAGATCGGAAAGTGTTCATCATACGGTGGCTCAAAAAATTACCGCATTATCCTCACAATCCAATAGTGCTACATTTTTTTTGAATCACGAAGGAAAACAAAAACCCTAGTGTAATTGTGCTTGGTATGAGGATGACAAAACGGTACCTTACACCATACGGTATTTGGATGTTTCTCTATTATGCTGAGAGATAATGCCTTTAATCTCCCATGCGCCTTTGCCACACTTTTTGCTTACAAAGACAAGCTTTCTATGGTTAAATCTCTTTACTGCCCACTTTGCTGAGGTCCTAAGCCCAAAATCTTTTTGAGCTTTTCGTGTCAATGAAAACCGTAAGTGCTTAGGAAACACCTGAGCAGCATTTTAAGTAGGTAGGCATTGAATGAAACGGGCAGGAGTTTACTGCTTTTACGAGTAGTAACACTAACACGTCTGCTTCCTGCAAATGTTTATTCAGAGGCAATTACAAAACAAATCACTGCCAATAGCAGATCGAAGAAACTGAGCGATTTTCAAGGAATAAATGTTAACAACGGGAATGAACTGAAAAAAAAATTCAGAGAAACAGTCGTCCATACATTGCACAGCCCTGATTCAGTAAACGAGATTCAGAAGATTCACTTTGTCGTTGCCACCACTGCAGTTCACCACGATCGAAGAGCCAGTAGACGCTCAAGGTAGTCCTGGTTTTGGACGGCCATCTCGAAGGCGCTCTCAATAAGTTGCTAAAAATACGAGGAAGTCGTTCCTCCGTCATTTTTGGCAACAACAAAAAAACGACGACTGTTGAAGCCTACCTCGACATATTCTCTTGTTTCCCTGTCTAGCTCGTCCTCTCCTTGGGCAGGATTGTTGGCGGCTCGATTTTCTCTGGAAACGTAACATAAGCGACATTTCCTATTGTTTCCTACAGGCGAGTAGCAGTTTTCTGGTGGCGCTTTTGTAGTCTTTCGAAAGCAGGCTTTTTCCTTTCTTGTGCTGAGAACATATCTTGCAAAATTAACCAAAATTGAGAGGTTTGCGGATGCGATAGAAAAACAGTTAAAAGCATTTTCAATTCGTTGTTTGCTCACCCTCGTTCCAAACGGTCTACATCACTGATGCCGCTGCTCGTAGAAGGGAGGAGCTGGAAATTTGGTGTCTAAAAGGCTATCAAAACCAGCTTTCATAATAAAACTTTCTGAAGACATAGTTTTGTTTACAAAAGCAATAGCGGCTATCAAAAGCTGTTGCGGACATATTGAAAAGAGAGCGACACCTCGTCCCTCACGACAGCCACGGGAGCCTTCAGAACAGCTTGTTGATAGGTATTGCCGTAGTCGTCGATGGCTGTTATGATGGCTATTGGGACCGACTGGCTCGGACGGTCCTTCACTTCGACCTGAATTTTAAACATCTTCTTATTTCGAGTGTTTTTGAACCGCAAGTGCTCCTTACTCTGTTCCTTTCAAGCATGGAGCCCCTTATTACCGGCGGCGGTCCATTCAACAGATACAAGCCTTGCATTATCTCCTCACGCTCCATCATCATGCGCTCGTGCTGAAACAGCTGCCGTGAAGCTTTTGGTAATCATTCTCTTTTTCCCTACAGCTTTTAAAGCTGCGTGTTTGAAAATAGGGACACGCTAGATGGCCTCGCCGACCTCGACGGCTTCAATTTAAATTCAGTGGACATGGTTGTGTGACATGGGGTAACCTAGGCAAGTGACACATTAGTGTTTCCTCGCTCTCTCCAAAACCCCAACCCCACTTCCCACTAGGATAATGGGATTGCAGTGTAACAGCAGTGTGGCATATAGTCCCGCTTTCGTCCACACGACAAAATCAATTTTTCGCCTTTATTCATCATTTATTACACAGGGAGGTATCCCCATGTGGATGGGAGTAATGGAAGTAGTGAAACAAAAGATACACACACTACCAGTCGAAATGCCGGCAAGAAGATAGCAATGCAGAGGTAGGGAAAAAGAAAGACAAAAAAAAACAAGTGACAAACCAATGAAGTAGCAAATAAATTTAAAACAAACGACGACATTAATTAATTGATAATTAGGCAAACAGGAGGGTGTCAAACAGGAGTCATTCACTAGGCGTCCAGGTGAGACTTTATAAGTTTTTTAAAAGAAGGGTAACTGGAAGGGATCTTGACTTTCCTACTTAGGCCAAAGTAATCGGCAAAGACACGGTTAGTAAAAAAGTATTTCCTGCAATTTAATCTAGCCCTAGATAAGATAGGTTTGCGCGAGATACCCCTGATGGAAGAAGGTCTCACGCGAAGAAGGGATCCAACCTGCAACCCAAATCGCCCGTGCATTATTTTGTGAAACGTCAGCAGGTCGAACATACCTCTTCTAGAGGCAAGAGTTTGCAGATTAAGATTAACATTCCTTTCGCGGGCAGATGGTATGTCTTGATAGCTGAACCCTATTGACCTGATCATGAGTTTTCGCGTGAAACTGTTCTGAACTTTCTCAATTTTGTCGATAACTTTGCGCTTGTATGGGTTAAACACAGCCGTACCAGACTCGACCAACGGCCTAACAAATGACTTGTAAGCTTGCAGAAGAACAGCAGGGTTCCTCGTAGATAAAGAATGAAAGATGCGGTAAGTAACCACAGATGAAATGGATATAATGCAGTCGCAATGTTTATCGAAGCTGAGGTCATGTTGAACCAGGAACCCTAGATCTCTGACCTTCTTTACCTTACCAATTACTGACGTACCTAAACGATAGCCATGCTCAATATTCTTACCCCCTAGGTGCAACACCATAAACTTTTCCTCCGAAAGAGGAAGAGCCCATTCAAGGGACAAGCCGTTAACAAGGTCGACTCCTCTCTGAAGCATGTCGTGGTCGCCAGGGTTTTTTAAGCATTTGTAGATCTTCAAATCGTCTGCAAACATAGTACATTTAACGTCCGCAGAACGTCATTTATTCCTTCATTTCAAATCACGTCATGCTTGTTGATACCTTACAGGGAAGCTTCTTAGAAGTTTAAGAAACAAAAGTAGATAGGGGTGAAGCGAAAATAAAGAGATCCGCTTTGTTCCCATCACAAGAATAAGAATAAAGAAGAAGAGAGTAGAAAACTCTTTTCCAGAACTCCTCACAAACGTGTCAAGCAGTTTACTTAGCTAAAACATAACCACCATTGTGTGCCATCTACAAAACGCTAACGTCAACTGATACCTCCGTTTCTGGCCTTCGTCTCGGGTCCACGTCTGGTTTCGGGTCTTTACAGTAGGCGTAGGTACTCCACCTCCGGAACACTTTCCTGAATGTCAGAATAATCTTGATTGGAAACGTAGCGAGTGATGTTCTAGGTTAAAACTCTGTTCCAACCATTTCTCGTCTTGTGCACATTCTCCATCAATATTTGCGTTAATGTATTCCTTCTATTTTTATTTTCCAAGCATTGCGTACTTTTCATTAAAAAGGCCGGGTATCATATACATAGTCTCAGTTATAATTTATTTTATTATCATTTAGCCATAGTTTCAGAGATTTATGCTTAATCTTATAAAGCATGCGTATGACTCGTAGTTGAATCTGGAACAACTGCGTTTAATCCACCTAAAAAGGAAGATATTAAGCTTCTGGGAAGCATTCAAAACAACTCGACAAGAAAACTTATGATAAAATGCTTTTCGATAAACTATCACGATCTGATTCCACATTGTTCCTAATGGCCGCTTGTATTTGGCCTTCCTTCGCTGAAAAGCAGTCGAATGTGTAACTGTCTCACACCTGCTGTTCGCAAGGCCGTATTTTCTTCTGGTCTAGTGCACCTATGAACCTTTAGCTTTTGCTGATTTTTTTGCAGCAGCAAGCGACGAATTGGTCTTCAACTAAGCTGGACATGATAAGTCATTCCAACGAATCCTCTTTACGGTTTCATTATCAGAATCACTCACTTTATCGAGCCTCTCTTCGCCATGTTCCTTTCGAGAGTTCGCATCCGCGCGACGTCGTGGCGGTAGATCATCTAGGAATGTCAAAACATTGATTGTAAATAAAACCGATTCGAAAAATTAAAACAACTCTATTGTGACTTTACACTGTTAGAGCAATTGGGCAAAAGATTCCAATGCTGACACCACATCACTGTGACCTCTTAAGAATAATTTGTAGTAAGTGAAACTTGCTATAAAGCCACAAGTAGTGTTAGAAATAGATAGTCCAAACCATGTATGAATGCCTCAATACGCCAGATTTATACCTCAATTATAGAAGCCTTCGTCTTATTTGGATACTTCTCCCTCAGCTTTCGATAAGCATCGCTCCACCTCTCTTCCAGTTCTCGCCGAAAAACTCGGGGCAGGTACCCCTGAAACGTGCTGTCCCATTTGTGAAATTGCAATGTCATATTCATGTAGCTACGAAATGTTACAATATATCCTAACAAGATGTTGAGAAGTGTGAGGAAAAGCGCAGGTTTGCAACGTAGTTCTTAGTTTTTGTTTTCCCATCAAACTGCAAGAAAATGAGTTTGGGTGAGACCAAGAAAAAGAGTAGAGGAGCTTAGAAGGACCAGATGCACAAAGGTGAATAAAATTTGGAAGCCAAATTGAATTCCGATTCTACTTGGGAGTATATGGCTACAGAACATCTTGAATTTCATCCGTTCAGCTGTAATATATCTGATAATCCGCGGACAGTGCCTCACCCTGTGTGCTGGACGCAGGTGCCGGAAGCGAAACCTCGTCCGTCTGAGTCTAGCTCTCGCGCCTCTCTCGAATTTGGCCAGGATTTCTTCCCTGCTCCACCTTGTGACGGGATCCGATGCTGGCGCCAAAGAGGACGGCAACAGTCTTATCGCTGTCCATATCGCCTTGCTGTAGAGCTGCAAAGGAATCAGTAGCAGGTTGGCCTGTTCGAACAGTACGATCAAACTTCAGAGAAGGACCTACAGACGGTGTTGTTACAACGAATTGTAACAAGTTCATCGCACAGTACAGCAGTGCGAACGCGACGGTCAGCCTAAACAAGTGTTGCCGTTTTGCATTAAATTGTCTACAAGAGGTTTCATGAAAGAAATATTAACAATCCCCTTTTTGAGCGTACTCATGTCGGATGCATTTGAATATATCCACTAATGGATTTTACATTCTGTTCAAAACGTGGAGATGAACCAGTTTATTACCACAGAATACGGCTGCACGACAGTACCACACAAAAGGCGGTCCTTTCCGCCACTATCTGACAGTGGTCAAAACGGACTGTCCTGTATGTCGCTCGGAAGAGAAGCTAAATCGCTCCTGCAACTGACGGCGAAACAGACATTCGACACGCAGAGGAGCGGAGAAGCGGTGATAAATAAGCGAACATTAACTTCCAACTGACTAAAGAGATGATTACAACACATTTTAATACTAACCAGTTAATCCTATTGTTACCATGCACAAAAAGCGATATCTAGATTCGCGCTTCCTCGCCCAGGTCTTGCCCGGCGCTCGTCCACTGGGTTCGCGATAGAGGAATAGAAGCTTTACTTAGCGAGGTTGAAAACGCTTCTTGCAGCGAAATATGGGGTTTTTAGTAAAATATTGGTACTACAATAAGGTGATAGTAATAGGTCAAAAGGTGCTATTCCGTTAATACACCAGCGTAGTGCGAACGTAACATCCAGCACTAACGTCACATTCGAGCCCACCTTCAAAACAGATTCAAAACCAGGCGCGAATCATAAATTCCATCATTGCTTTGAGCAAAATGCTGTTTTTTACTTTTTCACCATGACCGAAACCGAAAATACAACTGTGACGTACGTATTGGAGACTGAGTCCGTTACCCAGTCGCTCGCGACAGCGAGGAACTGCCAGTATCCCAGCAGCAGCCATGGTCCCGCCATCGTGAAGTGCAGGTCTCGATGGCACTGCAATGGATGTTCGCTTGCCACTCTCCAGCTGAGGCAGGAATCGCAGTTTACCTTTTCGATGGTGTTCCTCACGTCGCCCGGTACTGACCTCGCGAACTCGTCCAGCATCTCCTGGTACTGAGGTAGGTTCCGCCTGATGTACAGTCCTTTGTACGAGTACGAGGTGGCAGCCAAAGCTGCCACCGTGTTCAACTGTATCAGCGGGAACCACAGATCAGTCGACGTGAGGGTGAACCTGCCTAGGCATGACCAAGTGCTCGTGACCTGAAAGAGAATCCTTTTTAGTCCGAAACACATTTTCTTCGTTAAAATTTGCTTTGAGCAGATCCTCCTTCTCATCTCAAAACGATGAAGAGCAGTAGCTAAAGTTATTTTGGAAGCTGAAGTGACTGCTTTAACACGGGGTCGCTATTTACCTGGTCATACATCGTTCTGAAGACGAACAGAACGACGGCCATCGACGAGAAGACCACGCAGCCCACTTGGAACTGTAAGTAAAAACGGGCCTTTGTTGCAAATCTCCTTGAAAAATATAGTGGCCTTCGTTTTACCCCGAGCTCAGTCGGCTTCTGAGTGTACCCGGTGAGCACGCTCCTCCAGGCGTTCGTTCCCAGAAGTTTGGTGGCCCGGAAGGCGTTTCTGGCTTCTAGCGCCAAAAGACCGATGCCTGCAAGATTTAAGCTGTGATAGTCTTAATAGTGACGCTAATAAAGATATGCAACTTGAACATTTAACGATGTTTCCTCCATATTGCCTACTAAAAAAGCACTCAACGTGTGGGAGTGCTAATTTTCACTAATACACACAACTTTGGTTTGCTATAGGAGAACGTGAACACACGGGTCTATTCTGTGATATCTTGACGTCATTCGCCACTGCTCGTCTAAGGCATGGTTGTCTGTACATCTACTGAAGACGAATTTTGGCGTAGCCACTTCTAACAAATCCTAAAAGATTTGAGGAATTGCTTGCAAGGTGTCTTTGATGTTCCGAAGTAGACAAAGGAAAATTTGGATGGAAAAGCAAGAAATTGTACAATAACAAAGCAGCTGCAAACCTCTTCAAGGAGTCAGTGATCCTTTCTCTTCTCTGGCGTATTACGGCTCCTGGGATATTTGTTATTTACACTTACTGTAAAGGAGAAGCGACGCTAAGGTGGTGAGGGCCGCGCCGACTCGGATGAGATTTCACAACGAGATGAGGCAAATACCAACAAGGTTGAAATTCTTATGGCAAAAAATCTGCTCTAGGTGCGTGGTCTACTCTATCCATTCATTGAGAATCATTCGAAATGGGCACAACAACCAGCCACTTTACCCTTAAGCTACCGTAACTACCACAGGGAGACACCTAACAGACGAACCCGGCATTGTCCAGTGGAAGAAAGCGCTAGGTCTATAGAGATCAAATAGAATATTGTTCTGAGCTTGAATTTCACCTTATGTGTGATTACTGCAGAAACACAGAGATAAGCTACACCTGGGGCCACGACGTGTTCTTCAATTGCACTACACACTCATTCAGGATAATTCAGGATCCAGTTGACTAACTTTCGCCATTGTGTATTGGATGGAGGCCCTTCCCTAGGAAATTCTTCAGTCAGAGAACAGCCTGACTTTCACTAAAAATTCTGAAAAGTTCGACGAATTGTAGCTTATAAAGGGATAAGTGTTTATTAATATTATGCTGTCGCAAAATTACTCTTCGTTTCAAGGTATGTATAACCAAACCGATTTGATTGTTTACCCTACGTCACCCTGTCTCAGGAAAGCCACACATTTGTTTGGTAAGGTTTTCCTGCGCTTTCAAAAAACATATGTGGATGTCGCTCTAGTTTTTCTAGTCGATCTTTCCAGGGTTCCGTAAAATCATGAACCGACGCGACCATTGAGTCATCATGCTCTGACATATTAAATTGGGACCCTCTACGGCAGAGACATCTCATAGACATAACAGCGCTTTTGAAAAGGACCGTCCTTGCAAAAGAACGGTAGGCAAGGCTCTGCTTCGAAAAATTCGCTTTCGGCGATTTTGATCTTGAAGAAGAACCGGGTCGTTGGAGCAGGTCGTCGCATGACGATGAAGTTTCTAGAAGAGCTCCGGAGACGGATAAGCGTATGCTGACAGAGGACCTTGCCGTACATCATCATTGGTGAGAACCGGCAAGGTTAAGAAGATGTCGAAGTGAGTGCATTATAAGGTGGTCGATGAGCAGCGTCCGGGATGTTTTGCCACTTACTCCAACCAACTAGTTCGCTTTAAGATGAGCATTTTGTAAATAGTATTCCAACTGTAGGTGAAAGATGGATCCTTTACGATAACAGAAAGCAAAGTCTTGCTTGGGTTGGCTGGATAGGTAAGGATGCTCCTCCACCATGCCTTCCTAAACCGGACCTTCACCTTAACAAGGTTATGCTTACTTTGTGGTGATGTTGTAAAGATGTAATCTATTACAGCTTTTACAACATGGTCAGGCAGTCATTACAGTGTCTGTCTGCTGCAAATCAGAACAAGTGAACGAGAAGTTGAAGAAATTATTTTGGCCTGCAGTGGAACAGAAGGGGTTCGTTCCTGTTGTTGGACAACGCTAGGCAACACATCTCACAAATAACTGGGCAAAAATTGACCTATTCAGGTATATAAGTTCTCCCTCACCCACCATATTTTCCTACCTTCCCTCTCTGACTATCACCTTTTCCGAGATCTTGATTCTCATTCTCATTCTCACTTGCGTCAGAAACAATTCACTAATTGGCCGATGTTGAACGTGTCCTCCTTGATGTCGTTGATCCTGTGATCTCAGTTTTTGTTAAGAAGGACTTGAATCATTACCTTTCTGTTGGCAAAAATCAGTTGATTCTAGTGGTCTTCCTCACGATTAGCAAAATTTTGTTTAAGCTGAGTTATAGCAGCTTGAAGAAAGCGGTCGGTTTCGTCCATTAATTTTGCGACAGCTTAATAGTTTCAGGCATGAGCAGGACGAGAAAACCTTAGAACTGTGGGCTGCAGCAATGATAGATCATTTTGTTGCATTAGCACAGGGTTCAAAAAGTATCCAAATTTTGGGATGCCGGATCTAGCGGATAGTACACTGCGACCGGAAAGTATAGGGACACCAGCAAATTGCGTAATTCTGCTAGCTACCCGCAGGAATTGATCTGAAAATTACACTGTGGAATTCCTCACGGCAAAAAACATATATACGAAAGAAATGGGCAAAATCCCCCGAGGTGGCAAGGAACGGGAAAGGATCACGTGACGGGACCCTGTTTTTGAGTGACCAGAAAGTATAGGGACACCACCAAATAAGGTGCGCGGAGAAAGGTACGTTGTTAAAAACTGTTTTGATATGCAATATACTGCCTCATAATTTGCTCATTGTAAGGAAGGGTCGCGGATCGATGCTATCAATAGAGAAACAAGCTCAAATCAAAGCCCTCAGAGATGCAGGACTCAGCATACGCCAAATTTCGACTCAACTGGGACGATCAAAGAACGTTATTAGCAAATTTCTACGCAGTCCTGATTTATATCACTCGAGGAAGTCTTCACGACGTCCCAGGCTTCTTTCGACTCGAGACGAGAGGCAAATCGTGCGAATGGTTTCCAATAAATCAATCAGTTTGTAGGAAGTGCGCAAGAGTTTGAGTAAGAAAGTCTCGGAAGAAACGATTCGGTGCTGCCTAAAACGCAATGGGAATGTTGTATATACCCAGCTCCGTTCTGCTCCACGTTTGACAGAAACGCACAAAAGGAACAGGCTCGAGTTCGTCTCTAGGAACAAACGACGTCTTTGGACTAAGGCAGATTTTTTGCGTTGTCAGTTCTGACGCTAGGTATTTTAACATTTCATAGTTCAGGTGATCTTCTCGGACGAAAAGCGCTTTAACCTCGATGGTCCAGATGGGAACCGATCCTACTGGCATGACTTACGCAAGGAGAAGGAGTATTTCCCAAGAAGGAATTTTGGAGGCGGCACAGTTATGGTGTTGGCGGCATTCCACGCAGAAGGAAAGCTCCCTCTTGCCTTCACGTCAGCAAGGATGGACGCAGATGAATACCAGCAACTGTTGGAAACCCATCTGCTCCCATTCCTTCAACAGAATGCTGGTCAGGGATGGGTTTTTCAACAGGACAATGCACCGCCGCATTCCAGCAGATCCACAAAAGGCTTCCTCAGAAGAAATTCTGTTGAAGTTCTCGACTGGCCTGCATGTTCTCCCGATATGAACCCAAAGGAAAATATCTGGGGACACCTTGTAAGGAAGATTTACGAGCATAAACAGACATATTCTTCTCTGCAAGGACTTCGATCAGCAATTCTACGCGCTTGGGATGAACTTCCTTTACAAACACTTCGAAATCATGCTGCTTCGATGCCAGCCCGACTTGTAGATGTTGCAATGAACCGCGGAGGACCAATTGAGTACCAGTTATCAACGACTGTTTTTTATCTTGACAATGAAGTTGTTTTTTACTAGTGTCCCTATACTTTCTGGTCAATTGAAAATGGTGTGTCTCCATATTTTATTTTCTTATTTAGCTCACATCAAACCGATTTTGCTAAAATCTTTTGCTTCGAACTTCCTTGCCGTAACGAATTTTACAGTAAATAATTCAGGTCGATTGATATCGATTAGCTTACGAAAAGTACAATTTTTAAGTGTCCCTATACTTTCCGGTCGCAGTGTATATGATACGTCTCCATTAGTACGTAATAGTGCTATTAAGAACAGATACAATTTCTAGCCTAATACAGCTCAAAATCACTCAATCTCGCTCGACGTATCCACCTAAATCTTCACTCTCCTCCGAACAAACGAGAACTACTCCAACGGACTTTATCAATCTCGCCATGGTGGTCCACGTACTTTCCTTGTCACCTCCACAAACAAAGTATGACATACCGCACGACAGGAGCGATGTGGTGACGATGAACCAGAATCCGCAGCTGTATCCTCGCAGGCCAAGAAGTGCTGGGTGCCGGAACAGCACGATACAGAGACCAGCAGTGGCCAGCACACACGAGCGAGCCTTTTGGAAGAACACTTGCGGGTCCTGCAGGTATTGCTGTAGGTTACACGGGGCTTAAAATCGGCTACATTTTGTATTTCGAAAGGGCCTTGCAAAGCTAAAACCAAATTAACCCTTCCCTTTTCGTTCTTTCAGTTGAAGCTAGTCTTACACTTATTCCACGTTACCCTCTTATGATATACCTACCCTCACTACTCTGAGCAAACGGAAATCTCTAAATTGCTGTAACCTGATCCAACTACTGATGCTTATGGTTACTTCCCCCAATGATGAGCTTGAGTGGAATTGTAGAAGCTTAGTCTCATATTTTGTACTTTAGAATGCAGTCTAAAGTAGTTGTTTCATCTATTACTGTATGTACAGACCCCTTCGTGATCTGGGTCGTCTACTTCACATCAAATTTTAACCAAAAACGTTCAACGTTCTAAAAATACTTGCTCTCAGTCTTCTCTTAGGTTTCGGAATCAAACTGAACATCTTCCAAAAAAAAACGTAGCCTCGTAGACTGTAAGAACTAATTCCGTTCAAAATAAAATTAATGCTATAACACACTACATAAAGCTTTTTAGTTTACTTGTTCCAACAGGTAAATACACGGGTTGAAATTTCATAAAAAAAATTTTCGAGAAAAAAATAATGGGTGGAAACTTATGCCTAAAGTGGCATGAGATACAGGAAGGCTGCATTTGTTCAGTGTTAAAAAATAGATTGTGCTGAGCACCCGTGGTCCTTCACTTCAGAGGAAACTGAAAGCCAACACTTTTCCTTGGAAATTGAAAATTTTAAGAAATTTTCAACGGACCTGCGTTATTAATAGAGCTGAATGCAAAAATTTAAAAATTTAAAGAAAGCCATCTCAAAGTTGTTTTAGCTTTACATAGACAAGAGGTTAATTTCACTCTCTTGAAGAGTGCTTTATTTGACCTGAAGATGATCTTTCTAATTCAAAAATGTTCCGTTTGATTTCTAAAGCCTACGTAGAAAAATGTTCAATTTGGTTTGAAATGCGTAACATTTCACCAAAAGTAGAACTTTTATGGTAGGACCCATCACCAAGCTTGGGATCTGCACATATTTATTCTGCTTTAAACAGAAAAACAAATCCAAAATATGAGGTAATTTTACTGCGCACAGCACCTGCTAAATGAGTAAGTGATCTTCAAATTTAAAAGAGAAACTCCACAAGCGTTTACAGAAGACATTATTCAACTCTAGAAGCAAAATGTTATCAGATCGGCAGTGGTCCACGTACGAAATGGGGCGCAATTATATCGCGGGCGTTCCCGTTTCTACTGGAACGAAGACTTCTTATGTTTTCTTCTGGGCCCTAAGTGTAAAATCTATCAGCAGATCGTCCTTACCCAAGATTCATGAACTCGCGACGTGGAAAATCAGCAGTAAGTGTCCAGTTAAACGCTACCTCGCTATGCGTCCAGGGCCTGGACTCATGAACGCGGTAAATCCGTCGAGGTAAATCCTACCATGATTTACCTCGACGGCCACTTACCCGCCACTTTCTGGGAACTTACCTCCGTTTCATGACATCCAAAGCAAGGGTCTTGCTCCGCTGCCAGGAAGATTTGCATTGGGTCAAAAATTAGCAAAACCTTTGCTATGGAGGTAAATGTTCCCCAACGCACAGGTGAGGTAGCATTTACCTCGAAGCTTACCTGTGGTTTTCCTCGCTGCGCGTTCATGAATCGCGGGTAAGTGGGAAGTAGCGATAGCTTTTGCACTTACCTGCCGGTAAGTCGTTCATGAATCCGGGCCCGCAACATTTACCCCCAAAGAAAAGGTTTTGATTCCCTATCAATTTCTTACCCAACGCTACGACCCTGGTCTGTTGCCAACTCATCCGTCAAATCAATACTCGACAGGGACGCCTAGTAGGGTCAGAAATTAGCAGGAGAGCAAAACCCTTGCTCTGGTGATCATGAATCGGAAGCAAAGGTAAGTTTCCGGTAAGTGGCCGTCGAGGTAAATCGGGGTAGCATTTACCGCCGGTCGCCTTCACGAATCCGGACCCTGATCTCACAGCACAGCTGCAAATCATATGTTAGTGCTACCTGTCCTTTCAGCGTCCCGTCCTTGAGGAGTATGTGGGCAGCGATCAACGCCATTTCCGTGAGGAACAGTGCCGCCGCGCTCAGAGTTGGAGCAGAGACGAACGAGCTCTGCAACCAAACGCGTACATTAGGGAGGTGCTGTGGAAAAGTGTAGTGGACTTCAACCAACTTTCGTGCCGGAGTAGAAGGCCAGTTCCGATTTATTTACGGTGCAACGTGCGCCCGCGAACTCCTCGTCGCACACGCAGACCGCCTGGAATTTATAACAGCAGTGGTGAACGCTAAGGCCGTTTCGTTTGGTTCTAACCAGGGAAGGGTCTCAGGCGTAGGTCTGAACGGGGGAAATGAATAGTACTACGAGAATCTCCACCCTTGATATAGTAGAAAAACATGTTTCGTTTTGCTGAGTCCTTGAACCTAAAGAGATACGGCCCCTCGAGGAGGGGGGGGGGGGGACAGTAGCGCACCGTCAGTACGCGCGCGCTGTTGTATGGGACGCGGCGAAAGGCGAAGCGGCAGGTGGGCCTGTGGCTCAGCAGGGTGCGGGGGCCCTTCAGGGGTGGTAAACCAGATGTTCGACCCCCGCGCTGTGCACTATTTTTGCATTTTTTCATGACCGCTATCTCCTTTACCAATTTGCTCCTACACATTTTCTACACATCTATTTCACTCTAAGTGGTCAAAAGGGCCACATTCGTGATCAACACCCCATGGTCTACCACCCCTGAAGGGCCTCCGTCGAAGTCCTAGTCACCCTTGCCTACCGTAACCTACCGTAATCAGCTGAAATTTCAAAAACGAATACCCCATCACCCCAAATAACCCCCTGGGAGAAGTTTGGGCAAAATCAGTGATTATGACCTCGACAGCCCTAGTCATCCGTACCTGCTGTAACCCGTATCTGCTGTAAGGACACTGTTTAGCATTCGCTGAAAAACGCAAAACGTTGAACAATAAAAAAACTGAGAGAAATGAGTGAAGCACAGCTTAAAGTAAGCCCTTATCTGGGAATTTAGAGTGAAATAAATGTGTAGGAGATGTATAGGAAGTAAGCTGATTTAAACCACCGTCAAGCACTATTGTACCTTCACGACTCCAAAGGTCGAGGAGAGGTCGAAAAATTTTTTTTTAACCCAAACCTCCCCAGGGGTTTGTTTGGGGCGCCGATCACAAATCTGACATTCGTTTTCGAAATTTCGTCTGATTAGGGTAGTTTACAGCAGATAGTATGACTAGGACTGTCAAGGTCATGGAGTGTTGACCACGAATCTGGGGTGTTGATCACGAATCTGACTCTTTTGACAATTTAGAGTGAAATAAATGTGTAAGAGGCGTTAGGAATCAAATTGGTAAAGGAGGCAGTGGTCATGAAAAATGCAAAAGTAGAGCATAGCACGGGAGTCGAGCATCTGGTGTAGCACCTTTGAACGGCCCCCGCACCCTACTGATCCACCGACCCGCCTGCCGCTCCACCTTTCGCCGCGTACCATACAATAGCGCGCGCATGCCTGCACGTGGGCACGTGCTGAGGGTGCGCTACTGTCCTCCTCCTCCCCCCTCCCCCCTTCGAGGGCCCGTAAATCTTTCGGTTCAAGTCAAGGACTCAGCGAAAACGAAACATGTTTTTCTACTATATGAAGGGTTGGGACTCTCGTAATATTATCCATTTCCCCCTTTCAGACCTACGCCTGAGACCTGGTAAGAAGCGCTGATTTTTGACCGTTTTCTTTATACCAAATCTTAATGATTGGAAATGTAGGTCTTTCTCCACTCTCTGCGGGCATGTCCTTTACGACCCCATATAGGCAGAGACGCTGATATTGTCGTGTCGCCTCCACAGGACAGACTGATCAACGAAACGGGTAGATCTTACAACAGTTTTACCTTACCATTTTTTTACCGGAAACACCGTGACGAAGATGTGTCCGACTAATATACGCAACAATTTGTTGTGTATTAGTATTGTGTTAACTTAGTATCCACACCCTGCCCACACCTTGTCTGTTAAGTCTACCGTTTCACGTAGCGCTCTTTGAGTTGTAGAACTATGCCGTGGCCAGCACTAGCTCCCTATGAAGACTTCTCAATCTAGGCATGGACAGTTGGCAGAACCTAGTCTGCCCAAAAACTTTGCCCAAATACCCATTTTGGTGTTCGTAGTAAAAGTGATATACCATATAACAAGGACCAAAAAGTTTCTTATATAATTGTTATAAACGTTTTTCTTATAAAATTTTCTTATATAATATAATAGTAAAAAATCGGCATAAGCACATACAAAGGTCGCTAAAAATGGGACTGATACGAGATAAAAGATAAGGAGATCTCGAAAACGCCCAGCGTATTTGTCAGTCAGTGATCTTCATCGCAAATTTACCACGACGTGCGTTGATGAAACGAAGTAGGTGGCGGTTTTGAGATGAGTCCCATCGTTACGGTCCGGTAGATCGTCTAGGAATCTGGGTCCGTAAATTTTTGCTAAATGTAGACACGGTTGCTAGGATAATTGCTGCAGCTTCTACCGTTATTAGCCTTTAAGCCATTGATGAATCTGGGCCATGGAAGGCAAACACGATCGTCGCGGAGGAGAAGGCAGAATGGAACGACTCGCTTCGTCTACACTGCGCAAAAAACACTACTCCTGCGGTGCTGCTGCCAAGGAGAAGGAACTTTGCCTAACTGTATCATACTGGATGTCAGACGGTCAGAAGCAGTGGATGCACATGAGCTCAAATCCAACTTACATTGCTCTTTCACTAGTGGCATTTTCAATATTTTGAGTTTAACATTTCAAAATCCTAAGCTGTCTGTGACATCTTTTAGACAAACTGAGCCATTTCCAAATCGATCAGGTTGCTCATAGACTAGTTTGTTGGTGTTTTGCCAGTGAAGTATCTGTCTCTTACCCGGGCAGGTAAACACTATTTACGACATAAAATATTTAAAATATTTAATTTGATGACGCAAAGAAAAGGAAAGCACAGTTGTGTCGCGCCGCCTCATCCTAGGACGCACCTTCAACCTCACAGGCAATCGTGCTTTCGATCGAGGTGCATGGGTGATTTGGCCCTTCTTCCAGGAGCTCTATCGAAGGGCCGTTACCCACATATGGGACAGAGTGCAGATAACACTAGAATTGCTGAGAACTTGCCTCTGATGGACATCTGATCATAGAAGGATGCGAAATTCATGCTACGTGAGGGAAAGGCGATCTACGCGGGCCCACACATAAAAGCTTACGAAACGAAAAGGTTCAAAAAGATAACAGAACTATGCAGAACATGTATCCGTCACAAGCGCCTATTTTCTTGCTTTTCAATAAACTTGTTAAACCGTTCAGAGAACTGTTCAATACTTACTCGATCCACCTGCGATTGGCATTTCCCGTGCTCGCACGTGAGCCCGGTTAGTGCACACATGTTGGGTGACTTCCAACAGGTGAACCCCTAAAGAAAATTTTTAGGGAAAGCAATAATACTACAACATAGATCGTTAGGGCTCCGTAGACAGCGTTGAAGTCTGACTCACCGACGATGTTTGACTAGTAGTCTCTTTTACAAAAAGCAATGCAATAGGTAGCGAAAATTTAACATTTGACTATTTGGTGAGTCACTCGTCTTTTTCGCATACAATATTTATTTCAGATCACTCATTAAACAATTCGCTCCAAAAGAGTTTCTCCTTATATCGTGAAAGACTCACTTTATGCTACACTACATCTGGACAGGCTTCAATTTTCTTCCTTCGTATTTTCGTTGGTGAATTGGCACTATACTTTACTAGGAGGTACTATATGAAATATTGTCCCTTTCTAGATTGATATATGTGAGTCATTTAGAGATATGTTCAGCCTCGACAGCAAATTGATAGTAGGATTCTCGTTTTCCTGCTTCCCAAAACAAACTGCAATAGTTAGAACAACAGTTTTATGATCACGATCGAACAGTGATATCATTTTGGAAGGACGTGAATTGGTGTGTCGGATTTATAGAAACACAAGGCTTAACCTTGAACGGAAAGCTTTTCTTATGTCTTCAAGATTGCTGCTCACATTGGTGATTCAACAAAGACAAACTATAAAAAATGTCGGAATTGCGAGTGACGAACTATACGTGAGCACCACCAAAATCAATCAAATGAAACGCGACACACTCGATGAAATACATGGCAGAAGTTTCAAGGGAACGCACCACCAAACAGTTCGTCATCTCCGAATTAGGATGAGACCAATGACATATATTCTGGCCCACAGGCCGCGATTTTACGGTTGGTTTGAATTCCTGTAGGTTTACATCTACAGCGAAATTTTTACACAATCTAATTTTCTGTTTTCAAATTTTTACCATTATCTCAACAACAAAAAACAGAAAAGTACCCGTACTGGTCAAAAAATTAGAAAATAAAACAAAAAGCTCTGTTCAAAACTAGCATATTCACTGTAGCCTATTGTATCCTGATGACCACGGGAGTTCATGAAAAAGGGATAGTAAGCAATAGCAAATTCGGAATCGAAAAAAGGAAAGTTGGAACATAATTAAATATTTAAAAGCAAGAGAACCTAAAGAGGACTCTCGTCGACACTTGGCTAGTAGCTTGATAGAAAACCAGACCAGAAGAAACTCCTGAATAATAAGAGAAAAGGAACTACATGCTGGTTTTTCAACATCATTAAAGCCAAGGATGAAAAATTTAAGAATTTGAACAACAGCAACAGAGACGAACTATAAAACATGTTGGAACTATGAGTGAGGAGTTAGGAACTGCATGTTAGCAGTCAAGACAGTCAATTCTTGACTGCTAACATGCAGTTTTTAATTCAGTCAAGACAATACGACACACTCGTTGAAGAGAATAGCGTAACTCGTAGCAGAAAAACCTCCAAAAACCGTCATCATCAATTTTGGATGACTTTAAGGACATCCATTTTGCATCACAGGCAGCTACTTTACGGTGGGTTTGAATTCCTGTAGGTTTACACCTACAGCGAAATTTCTATACGACGTGATTTTCTGTTTTCTAACTTTTGTTATTATCTCAACAACAGAAAAGAAAACCGAAGAAGTGCCTGAAATGATCAAAAAATTAGAAAATATGACAGAAAGCTGTGTTCATCCATGCTAAGCACACTGCGTGACTGTGCAGTCGAGAAACCTCACAGGCAACGCTATGCATTATAGCCTATTGTCTCTTGATGGCCACGGTGGCTTCTTGAGAAATGGGCAGTAAACAACAGCAAATTCGGAATTAAAAAAGGAACGTTGGAACATAATTGGATAAAAAGCACAAGAAAACCTTAAGAGGATTGTCGTCCACATTCAGCTAATAGCTCGGTAGAAAATCAGACCAGTCGAAACGTCTTAATAATAGAAGAAAAGGAACTACAAGGAGATCTTTCAATAACAAAGCTAAAAGTAGAAAGTTTAAAAAATTCAAAAAATAACAACAAAGACGAATTATAAAAGACGTTGGAACTACGAGTGAGGAAGTGCACGTTAATAAATGATAACGACTGCTGCTAAAATTGGAGATTCATCAAAGACGAACTGTAAAAGACGTTGGAACTGGGAGTGAGGAACTGCACGTTAGCAGCACCAAAATCAATCAAATGAAACGCGACAGACTCGATGAAATGCATAGCAGAAGTTAAGGAGCTAGGAGCAAGGAGCTTTGTCAAAACCTTAACGCCAAAGGAAGGAAACTTGAAAGTTCAAAAAAATGATGCAACAATAAATAAAAAAGTAGATCAAACACATACGGTCCAGTGTTCGCGACATTTGCAGAGAACGCCGCCCTCCACACGCACACACTTCTCCGTTCCCAATCTCCAGCATTCCGTGCATGAGCTGCGAATCTTCCTGTTCCAAGAGGTTTCTTTTTCACCGTCTAGAAGCACTTAGTGTTAAAGCGTTCGTTAGGCTAAGGTATCAACTGCTCATTTCTCTGCTGTAGAAAAAATGGAAGATTATTTAATCAATTTGTAGTAAATTTTCTAAATGTAAAAGGTTGCTTGGATTCGGTCAAACTACCAGCTTTTTTCTGACTTTCGCTATTTTTAAAATGGAGGTCAATATGCAGAAATTGGTAAACGACTAAAACTAGCAAGGCATAGTAAGACAAACACACCATCAGTCTCACACTCAATCATTGTCGGATGGGGAGTTAGTCTGCCGTAGTTGTCGCATGCGATTTGAACCTTGGATTTTGTGCCGGTGCATGAAATGCTATAAAAGGGGTTTAATAACTAAAACTCAAAATGCAACGCCAATTACCGATTTTAGTGCTGTTCTCTATGTTCCCTTTTCGCTTCTCACAATGTGTTGCGAAATCATTAAACAGATCCTAGCATTTTATTACTCCACATTGTTATTATCTATTCCTTAGAGCATTTAGCAATATGCAGTCACTATTGCTATACTAGAATTGCCTGCTCTTTGTCAGACGAAGGTTCGCTTAGCTGACAGCATGTGAATAATTGCTTTCCAACCTATTCCGAATACAACATATTGCTTTAGGGTCTAAACATTTGGCTAAGTACGTCCTTCTCACAGGCTGCTTTGTGCCTTGTCTCGCTTCCAGGAAGTTTCATTCTGCATCGCAGTGCACGAAATTTTGGATCGCCATCAGCCACTACTGCACGCGTCGGCTCGGAGGCGGGCGACCGCCTTCATGTAAGCAGCTTTCAGTAAGTGAAGCATTCTTAGCACACTGGACAGATGACAAGAGCACTTTTAAGTGCAATGTCCAACTAGGAATCGAAAATAAACCTGAAGCGACAAGTTTATTACATCTAAATGGAAGAGTATACAGTGTGTTTCCAAACGCAATGTTCTATAAACCAGTTTTTTGCTTTCCCAGTAGAAATGTTTGTTTTGTTTCAACTTCGTACCGCGAAATACTTGAAAAACCGCAACGTTTTAGAAGTGTAGTAAATCACCGATGTTCACCTTGCTTCGTCTAATAAATCTGCTACTGTACCGAGCTTTCTGAACACTGAACAGTGTTGGTGCATCGTTTAAACAAGTTCGGAGAGCACAAGAAGCTGGTCCTTTGCCCTGTGAACTAGAACCTCTTCTGCTCCAAAGTGACCCGCAGTGGTCCAAATCTCGCAGACAGGGCTGGAGTAAATAATCTATGGTGAAGATTATTTACTCTCAGTAATCTCATAGAATAATCTCATCGTCATCACGTTCAAAGCACTATGCGAATTCCAAAGAAAGTGCGAAAAAAAACAAGCGTTCTTTGATAAACCACAACTTCACAATGAAGGGTGCCTTAAGGCCGCCACAGACTTCTGCGGCGCCGCTGCCCTATGCTTAACCATAGGGCAGAGACGCAGAGCTCGCCTCCAGCGGCGCCGCCAGCGGCGCAGCAGAAGTCTGTGGCGGCCTTTAAGCCGTCGATCTCATAAAAGGAAGTATCGATACTGCGGTGGCGAAATTTGCAGGTCCCATAGACAAGATGGATCATGTTAATACCAAAAATAAAGATGTCAGAAAAGCGTTCTCACCGAAATGATAGCTCTCGAGAAGAAAACGAACGTCACTAGAGTCATGAGCGAGGCAACTAATTATAAGCTTCAGCAATAATGGACCACTTACAGTCCAATTCTCACATGGAGGAAATGTAGTTTTCAAAAAGCAATGCTTTACAGGAAACAATGAAAACCCACTTTGCAACTTCTCCAATCTGCAGAGTACGGTTGGCCGGCAGCAGGAAATCACCACCAGGGCGGTAAAAGCTGACTGTTTCCAAGTCACAGGACACTTGGCCACCGTACTCTAAATTCCTCTCGGCTTTTCATAAATTTACGTTTTTGGTCATGCACAATAACTTGTCGTTTGTTTCAAGGAAACAATCTGAACAATCCTGAGCTGTCACTTTGCGCAACTGCAGAAATTTCTTGAAGGAACACCGCAGGTGTACAAAAGAATAAAAGGGATTAGTATGCCATTGCCTTCTTCTAGCTTAGACTAATCACATGTAGTGAATTAGTTCGCGAAAGCAGTCACTAATACAGAAAGTGAATTAGTTTGCGAAAGTAGTCGCTAATACAAGGTGACTCACTTTAAAAATGCAACATAAAGAGTGAGGAGCTACGAGCTGGGTATTTTAAAGTCAATTGCCCGCTTTTGCATAGTTCTCGCTTTGTAGTAGTAGTGCACGTGGTAGTATGTCTCATGAACAGTCGGTAGGACACCAATGTACCATGGTGCTAGGTATACAGTTGGCAAGCGTCGAACCGTTAGGAAGCAAAACTGTAAAGTAATCGGGCAACATATTGCGACATTAAAATCTTAAGACGATTGAAAAGTAGCAGAAGCGACGA
Source organism: Heligmosomoides polygyrus polygyrus (assembly GCA_947396885.1). Lineage (NCBI taxonomy): Eukaryota > Metazoa > Nematoda > Chromadorea > Rhabditida > Heligmosomidae > Heligmosomoides > Heligmosomoides polygyrus. The sequence goes on from CANDYH010000001.1 coordinate 82,834, forward strand.
GACTTTGCCTCGTTTTTTACCACCGCAGTCTTAATGGGGTTAATGTGTTATCTTTTTAATTTTTTTTTGCAATTTTTAACAACCTTTTCAACAAACGTCATAAATCCTAAGTGATACAATGACATAGTACTTGCTGTTTAAATTTTTAATAATAGTGGAACTCACTTGGAGAACGACAAATTCCAACAGTGTTCGGAGAGACGGTATCGATGCCAGCGGTTGCATTGACTTTGAGCAGGGCTATGTTGCTTCTTAGAAGAGAAACAATTCGAACGGAGTGCGTCTTCTTTAGAAATTTGGATCCATTTTCGTTTATGAAGAGAAGGTCGATTTGAGGAGGCTGCGTTTCGCTGAAAGTCACAGCAATACATTGTCGTCTTTTCGAAGTATTCCGTAGTTGTGAAATGTAAGTACTATATTTGTATAATCTTGCACGGTAAATAGTGCATTGCTCGTAAAGAGCAACGTTTTTTATTGCTGAATGTAAATTGAGATGAATCAACAACGATTTATGAAAATGATGCAGTATTTGAAAAGAAGACATTTAATAAAACTTTGCAAAGAGTTAAGTTGTTATTCGGGTATTAAATCTTTATGTTGAATAATTCTTCATTACAATCTAAAAAATCATTGTGTTTTGCTTGAATATAGCAAGCACAATTGCTGATTTTTAGCGTTAAATAAACTATTTTCCAGCCTATTTTTTTTTCAAGTGAACAAGTCGTACCTGAGATTCTTCATGAAGGGAAGCACTTCGTTGTTGCGTAAGTCGGCCTCATCGATCAGATCGGAGTTCTTGTCAAGCGTGCAGAATTTGGCAGCCTTAAAAAGGGGCGATACTACTAATCTTGTCCGTACATCATGCATATCATGCGCATCTTACTGGGGCTGGATTCATCAACAATTAAATCAATGGTTATGTGAGGTATAAGGGGTAGAGATAAGATAAGAAACAGATATGAACGCTTCATCATGGGCACCTCCACCATTTATAGTCGTTGATGAATTCGGCCCCTGAACGAACAATCTACCAATCTTTCCTAAATGATTTTCCATCGACACTTAAATGAATGTCTTTTCTCATACTAGTGTAAAACCAAATTAACCTTTCAGGAGTAATTAGATTAATTCAGAGAGAAGCAATCTTTAATTTATAGTGTTCATGTACAAGATATGCTCCTGCTGTATTACAAGTCCACTACTCATTCAGGTCAACTCCAAACCTGTGGAGAAAAACTCATTTATTTATTTGTTTAAAAACAAGACGGGTTAATTAATTTTGTGTCAAGTCGTCTCGCCAGACGACCTAAAACAGAAAATATTTAAGGAGGAAGCAAAAAGGGAGTAGAGGATGTTGGCAAAGCTGAGAGAGAACGTAAACCGCGCAAACCCAAAGTCAACCAATCATAAAAAAGGATTTGACATTCATACAATGCTTTTTGTTCAACAAGAGTGTCTCTAACTCTACTCAGATAACCAACATTTCAAGTGGGAAGGAAACAACTGTTTAGAAAACAACAACTGTTTAGGAAACAACAGCAGCAGTGTTTTATGGCATGCCACCGTGCCGGAAATAACAACCAGCAGAATGCCCAGGCGGATCACTCTACGAACTACTGTGTTACATAGACCAGTTCACAATTTTGGCGTTACTGATTTTGTCGATAAGATTATAGAAGAAGGTACAATAGAACAAAAGAAGGCACAATACAACTGAAAAGATTTCTATCTAGTGTAAAAAAACAGTAGCAAACTACATAGTTATACTTTAATTCTTTGAGGATGTTTGATAAAAGAAGACACTGATATGAGACACAAAAAATTTGATCCCAAAAATAAACAAAAATTAAATCCAAGAAAAAAGGGAAGAAATTTAGAACAGTATAACAGATGCCGTCTGTATTCTAACCTTCAAAAATATAAATATGCATGGCAGTGTTTGGCTTTGGCCAAGATTGTTGAATACTAGGGCTCGCTGCATTGCGGAACGAAATGGATGCGGTAGTAATTGCCGGATAAATGGGTCGACGACGATAAAGAGCCGGCAGAAGGCTGACGACGAACGATGGAAAACAGTACCTTACGCGCCATTCATTTCTGAGCATGTAACAGCAATTAGAACACTTGACCTTCAGGACGATGTAAGGGTTGTAGAAATTCAATCTACCAATTTGAAAGAGCAATTAGAACGAAAGCGCATGTACGGTCGTATATGTGCTACAACCTCGCGTCATCTGGCCGTTTGGGAACGGAAGAGACTGTACATTGGATGTAGTATACCTTATGACATGCCCTGAGACTTAAAGGCTATTGTAATTATGCGTAAAACGAAGGACTACGTAAATCTGAAACGTCCGCTGTTTTAGGCGATCACAGGGTTAATTATCATAAAAATAGGTGTTTTGAAGTCGCGGTAAGATCCAGCACGTGAGTCTTATATCTCAGCGCGACGCATTCTCGAAACGCTATACATTGCTGTCAGGACATCTAGAATTAGCAGAATGAACGGGAGCGTTGCAGTAGGGGTTAGGCGTTCTTCCATCCTTCACCCCTTTGTCCCGCCTACTTGGACGGGTCTGCCTACATGCCCCTCTGTACGATTGCTGGTCTGGCGAACATTTTGGCAGCAAGACAGGACGTATGACTGAGCTAACGAGGGGAGGGGGGGTGGAGTCGAGCTCCTATCCTAGCGTACCAACGTATCGAGAAACTTTGTTTTGCATCTTGAAGATTTCATAAGGCACCAACTAGACTTTCGCTGCATCCTACAAGCTCGGTGGTGGGTGGCCAGGAGGATGAGAGGAAGCCCGCATGCCCCGAGAAAGACGAGTGGCCTCTTACGTCCTGAGCTTCCCCCGAACATTTTGCTCGTTGTGCATGCATTCAGCTAATCGAAGAAAACCGAAATATTAAGGAGATGAGAGTGAACAAGTCTCAAGCAAGAGTCATTATACCACAAGAGCAGTACTAGTTGACACGTTTCTTGCAGCTGCTAAATCTTGAAGAGAACCTTCATTTTATTTACATAGCATTGGTTTGAGTTTAACAGTTTGAATCGAACTTAACTGTCAAGGCCGTTGTTTGGGAACGATCTGGAATAGCTGAAGTTCGGTTCGAGCTTCTCCCTAGATGGAGAGAATTATTTTGACGAATTCATCAGAACCCACTCCTACTCTTCATATTAACTACAAAAAAGTCATTCGTGCTCAAAAACTGCCCGAAAACCACTTCTCATCCCAATCCTTGCCTGAAAGGCTGGTGTCTGCCTGTGGTATGTGCTCGCACACTTCTTCGCTTGCAGTTTCCCGAGAAGACGGCTCGCATCGAGCATTTCGTCCTCAGCGGGGGTCCTATCTCGTATTGCAAAGCGACAACGCCGAAACGTAAGCCGCAATAAAAAAGTTCAGCTTGGCCAAAACAAAACACTGCCATAGATATTTAGAAGCAGAGATTCACTGATAGTCGCACTTAGAGTATCTTCCAATATATGTATATAGATATTGTGGAGATGCAGTCGGCCAAGGAACCTCGTAGATAAGGCGCCGGTGAAGAGGTGTAACTTGGGTGAGAATTTTTAGGATACGAAGACCGCGAAGAGTCGAGACATGGGCAAAAACGGCAAACGCAAGAACCCGACCAGACCACCTCTTGGCCGCGCCCCACCTCATCGACTTTATTGCATTGCCTCCTACTTTTGGTGTCGTCGTTTCTCGTGATTCCGCTTGTTTTTAACAAAGTGTTTTTACAAACGGTGTGGTTGATCGGCAAATATCCGGGCTCTCAGGCTCAGCTACCTACTCGGTTGCATAAAAAGATCGCTGCCGGTACATAGGATCGGTGGAGAAGAGCGGAAATCGTGCTGAGGTCAGAAATCGGAAAGGAGCGACTGAGTTAAGACCACGTAACCAAAAAGGTCTAAAGAAAAGTGCTCGGAGAACGAAAGAGACTAGGAATAGAAGAGACCTGGTGGGGAGATACAGTGAGACCGCTTTCGACTGGACCCAAGGCGCAAAGTAAGACGCCGGAAAAAAATTAATCTTTCACCGGATCAAAGGGCTAAGAAGAGATGAGCGCAAAGTAAGACACTCCAAGGCAGACTCGAGGCAGCCATTTGAGTGTTAGCCAGCAGGGGTGGTAAATGGCATGACAAGCCATCGATCTGCCGGAGTGGGTGCGAAGTGAAACGCCGAACAGTCGCCGGACAGAGACCTGAATTGACCGCAGGGGTAGTCAGGGCTTAAGTAGTTAATGAGCGTGGGACCAGTAGATAAGGCCCATTAGATAAGACCACAGCAGGCAGATTCTGAGCCGGGTTGATAGCCCTACTGAGTGGATTGGTAGCCTGCTAAATTCAATTCAAGCCTGGTTGGTTCGTTGATCGATTGGATTGTGCATTGACTTCTGTCGTTTCGTCGTCACGTCATGTCGATTGCCGTGAAGCCATTGATAGTGGAACATTTTGTTCCACAATCATGAGCAAGGAGAAGGAGAGCGATGGAAGGACGGACGATGCGTCGGAAGATCAAGTTGGTAAAGAACGAAATACAGGATACAGTATAAGTTTAATTACGAAATTGACAGAGTAATAGAAGGTATCAAGAAGCTACCTGAGAGAGTGTCAGAGGAGCTTTAGGAGGCTCGTATAGCAAGAAATATAGAAAGCGATTAGCCGAAACAATAGGGGGTGAGATAGGGAGAGCAAGTTTTGGAGGAATTGAAGAATAATGCGATAGAGGCAAATCATAATCGGTTTGGGAATCAGCTGTACACTGTGCTTCACACCAAATGATTCCCTAAGTGATTTAGAAAATTATTCTAATACTACAGAAAGGAACGGAGAGTTGATCATCAATATTTGCGAAATGTTTCAGACCGAAGTACTATTGTTCGAGTAGTCCAGAAAAGCGACGGTAGTGAGGAATCGAAAACTGCCGTACTGGGACGAGGAACAGATAAACACCGAAAATAATGTTCGGCGGCAATCAAGAAGATCGCTTATGTCAGATGACGAAAATAGAAGTAGAAGGTTTCAGACAACATCAAAGTCGAAAAAGTCGATCTCGCAGAATGGAGCTCCCTCGACCAACGCTGGAAGTGGCCTTCAGAAGAATGGGAAAGGCCACCCTAAAAGATCAATGCCCCGATTTGCGACATTTTAGGGAGTGTATGCAAGCGATTGCGTGTGTGAATCCCGGAGTATTCAAAGGTAGCAAGGCAAGAACTTTGAGTTTCTTCGAAGGTTTGATAGAAAATATCGGAATCAGATACTTGATGACGAGACCCTGCTGGACATTCTATTTAGTGGATGATCATCTCGAAGGTAGAGCCAGGAGTGTCTTCTCTTCACTGGAAAAATTAAGGTTTTGATCTTGCTTTGAAAGAAATCGAGCTGTTTACGGGCATTGACTGAGCTAAGGTCCCTGAGACGAAGGGTGGGGCAGTCTGAGTCGGACTTTTGCGTAGTGATGAGGAAATTTGGAAGGTAGGTTAACCCATCGTGCAGCATCAGTGACGGATCTCTGGAATACGGTCAAATTCTCCTAACATAACCTAACAGTTTGGCCAGAGGACGTACATTTACTGAGTACGCTGCATAGTGCTGATCCAATAGAAACGCACGATTCGGCAAAACAATTAGCGTTGACCATCGAGCAATCCGAGTCAATGTGGTGAAATCAGAGTAGGACGAGGCCAAGCGATCAAGATAATTGAAACAGAAGGTCAATTGCATTGTGTAAAGGAAAACGTTACTAAGGAAGGATAGAAGGGAGACATTGCTTGAGGAAGACTGTGAGAGAGCGCCTGTGTCTTTAAATATAATTGTCGTTAGGCGTAGCATTAGAAGCAAGACAGCGGCGCTAAATTAAAGGCGACTGAGGGCTGGTGAGAGTAGCGATACAAGAGGTAACATGAGAAAGTCAAGAAGTCTTAGTGGTCTAACCTTGGATAACCGAAGGTAATATAATTGCCATAGATGTGGGCACATAGGACGAGGCTGCCAAAATGAGAAAACACAAGTCCTAAAAAGAGCACGAAGCTACTGATAAGGCAAGATCGGTATTGGATATTGTTAGAAAAGCTCGTAACTTAGGCATAAGGAGTGGACAAGAAGGAGAGGAAGTGACCCCTCTAATTGGTAGAGCGATAACAGGTTGGGCTTATACACTGGTAAGACGAGTCCCAGCAATTTTGGCCACAGAATCGATTATCAGTATTGTGCCTGTGAGTTTACAACCACTGGCTCAGAGATCAGGTTTCGATGTGGATAAGTTGGAGAATGTGTCAAAGGAATTACTCCCACGGTAAAGCCTTGATTACGGTGCAATGCGAAGGTGGCAGTGAGAGGGAGGAAGATGTGTTGTGACCAAATAAGAAAGAAATAGCAGAGGGAGTTTTCAAGGTCAGGAATACGAGAATGGAAGTATCAGTAATGAATGACGTTGAGGAACCGATGATATTAAGAGACGGAGAAGAAGTTAGCAAATAGGAAATGGAAAAATGGAGAGAAAGGTTGGAGGATCTTTACCCGTTGATGACGGTTACCACAGCACTAGGGATGAGTTCGTATTAAAGAAGAAGGTTGCTGCATGAGCAACGACAGAGAGTGCTAATGTAGAGGCGTTGAACGAAGACGCAATCAGTGTTTTGGATGAATTTCCCAGTGCATTTGCAGTATGCGATAGGGAGCTGATGGGAACTAATTAAGTGAAAATGAACAACATTACTGGTGGCAAAATACTGAAATACAATATGAACGACATTACTGGTGACCCATCAAAATGAAGACTAGACCTGTTTCACTAGGAATCCGGAAAAAGTTGCGGGAATTGCTATCTGATCTAAATAAAAAAAAAATCATAGAAAAAAGGCTCTTTTGAGTGGGGCTGCCCAATCGTACCGGTGGAAGAAAAGGAAGCAGCATTTGATTCTGCGTGGACATAGGGAGCTATATAAGGAGGTTAAACTAGGCTCACCACTGCTTCCTGTCAACGCAGTTCTTAAGAGACTATCAGGGAATTCCTGTTTCTCTACGCTCGATCTTTGCAGCGGCGATTGGCAAATTACGCTTACAAGGAGGAAGGCCAGAGAAAAGTCTTTTCACGATAACAGAGGGGCCTTTTCAGTTCAGGGTCACGCCGTTCGGCTGGCGTAGTAGCCCAGCTGCCTTTCAGAAGTAAACGGCCTCGGATTTTACACTACGGGTTAGGGGCAGAAGTTTTCTGCTACATTGATGACATCATAATCTGCACTGATACACGGATAGGCATATTAACAATCTACGGAAAGTGTGTGCATTACTGCAGAAGGCAGATTTACGCCCGAAAGCTCAAAAGTGCGCAGAGGAGGATGAGCGTTCTCAGTCACGTAGTGAACGGCGAGGGTACACACATGGATCCCAAAAAGGGCATTTCCCAATTATGCGCCGCTCAGGAACGTCATAGAACTTTCCTTGGGATAACGCCATCCTACCGGAAGTTGTGCCTATGTTTCTCGAAAGTGAGAGGCTGTTTGTTTTCGATGACGTCCCGAAAAACAGCTTGGAAATGAACAGCAGAGCATCAAGCAGCGCTTAAGCGGCCAAATAGTAGAATAGAAAGCAACAAAAAACCAATGTTAACAGTCAACACAGTTGGTTAAAACAACCCAATATAAAAAGGGCTAGAGACGGGTCGAGACCATTTGTGATTTGCACAGATGTATCGACACTTGGATTAAGCGCAGTTCTTTCTCAGGAAGAAGATGACAAGAATCTCCATTCTTCTACTTTTTTTTCGAAAAGTCTTAGCAGAGCAGGGCGATGGTACAACGTTGCCGATTTGGAGGTGTTGGCGGTGTTAATGACTATGAGGCGGTTTCACATGTTTATTTATGGCCTCCCGACTGTAGTTTTGACAGAAATTCAGCCGTGAACGGCTCTGTTCAGAGTAACGTCTCGACTAGCGTACTGAGATGGTCGATGGATTTGCAGCGCTATAAGTTGGAGATAAAATATGTTAAGGGAAAAACCAGCGAAGTAACGGATGCGCTCATTAGGGGTACGGCATGAATGGTTAAACAAGGTTGTCAACGAGGAAGTTGTCAATGCTATATGAACCCGAAACGGGAGAACAGGGCGAATGATAGAGCTTGAAAAGAATTAGGACTTTGCTGAAATTTTGGGCGCTCTGAAAAGAGGAGACAAAAGAGGTAGAATTGGCTAAATAGGAGCAGCAAAATCGAAAGCAGATTTCGCAGAAGAAGAAGGCGAGTTTGAAGTGTTGCAGCCCGATGGAAAGCTGATTTACATTACTTCAAAAAGTACATGATATGAGGTCCTCCTCGAGGCGCATGGCACTCTTTCAGGCCACTTAGTGCGCACAAGCTGCTGAACAAGCTTAGGAAGGAGCTTGTCGGCTCACTATGGTATTAGAAAGTGGACTTGAGAGTGTCAGCGGTGCTTAGTGAACAACCAGAGAACTTCATTAGTGCAATCATTAAAACCTATAGTCCTGGCAAGACCGTATGAGATAGTATGAGTGGTCATATTGGAATTGTGTCCTACCCTTAGTGGAAATCGATGGGCCGTCACAGTAATAGAGGTTTGCCGCTGCGTATAGGGTCCCAGACAAGACAGCGGAAACAGACGCAAGAACTCCGTTTAGCCGCTGGGTAGCGGAAGGGTGTCACTGACCCAAAGCTATATTGTCCGACAGGGGCGGTAAATTCAAAAACAAAGTGATGGAGAAGCTCACTAGAATTACAAGGATAGAACATGTTATGACAAAAGGATACAATGCCAGAGACGCTCCCTTCAGCCTTTCCGTTCAGCCATAACAGGATAAGGTTCCAATGGAGTGGGATAGCAGACTGCCGCTTTGCATGTTTGCTAACAATACTACCCCACCATTCGACGAGAGAGAATTTCACTTCATATTGCACGGCATCGATACTAATATGCCATCGTTCATAACTCCAAATGGAGGTGTATCATGGTACGCAATGGACAACAATAAGGAAGATTATAAAGTTCAGTTGTCACAATCCGTGGTCGATATGCATGACCCAGTAAGGGAGTACAACAAGCGTGTGCGAGAGAGAATGAAGGGAGTGTATGTAGGTTACCAAAGACAGGAAGCTGTGTATGTATGTTATCTGCTAGGGAAAAGCTATGTGTATCCATCCCAAGCTTATCTCTGAATTTGCAGGTCCATTCTGAATGTTTGAACGAGTGAAAACTCGGCAGTGTTAACAAGCATCGGAGAGAACAGAGAGCCAGTGAGAGCGAAGTTTGACTTGCTGGGAGTAGTCCCACCTTATATGTCGGACGAGCCAGTAGATACTGTCACTGGTAAAGGGAAGGGAGGAAGGAAGCCTAGGATTTGAATCAATAGAGTTACATATCCTTGTTTTAGTAGCGCAGTGCTGAAACCGACGAGCGAAAGGGACACTTGAACTATAAGTGCAAGGACCTCTGCCTCAAAACTATGACGGTAGAAGAAGTCGTGGGCATCCAGTTCCCAGGAGCTCTAACGAAAAACATCAAATTCTGGAAAGAACGCGCCGTACAGTACCGTCGGTAAACATTCGCCAAAACGCGGCCGGCGGCGGAATAATCCGCCGTTTCCGCCGCTTTGCCATAACTATCTTCAAAGTCGATTATATCGAATGAAATGCATATTGTTAGAATCAGGACAATATGATCTACCCAATGGTCTAAAGGTTTTGACAAAATTTTGAAATTTTTGAGTTCGAGATAACCTAAATTAAGCGAGCCTGTAATTATCTTGACCTGACCCACATTCGTTCCTGAGTCTCGCATAATTATGCCCTCTGGCAGGTATGGATCCGCCCAGTAGAATTTCTAAAATTATAAGCGATATCGAAAATGTATTTCATACTAATTTTAGGTTTTGCCTCATCAAGACGATCTGTTTGATATCAAATTTGCCTACCTTGGCTCTATGTACGTCACTCCATCCATTCTCAACTGCCGTTTTTCCATTTCGCTAATTAGACTCCCAGTAGAATTTTTAAAACTATAAGTGATATAAAAATGTATTTCATACTAATTTTAGGTTTTGTCTTATCAAGGCGATCTATTTGATATAAAATTTGCCTAGCTTGGCTCCATGTACGTCATTCCATCCATTCCCAACTGCCGTTTTTCCATTTTGGCTAATTAGTTACAACCGTATCAGTTCCGTCCTAGAGCTGATTTTTGCTAAATTTTTCGATTGTGAGGTGTGGATTACAAATATGGGGTTTATGCTTACTTTGATCAAATGTAGGACAGTAATCAGCCACCAAATTGTTCGGCGTTCCAAGGAGGCATGACCTGCAAGGGCTACTTCACGCGTGTGGTCTCTGTTTCCACGAGGCAGATCAGTATGAAAGCTAGAAAAGTGGTCAAGCACCATGCAGAGATGCTAACTCACAAAAACGATGGAGCTGGTAACTCACGTCTCGGAGTTTCATTCCCTTGAAAACTCAGTTTTCTTCAAATCCGTCATTGAGATTTGACGCTGACGTCTGTCCACGACCTCGCAGAGGAGTTCTACCATTTAGTAAAGCCCATATGTGCAATATCATTCAAAAATTTTCACTCGACCTCAATCTCATTTATTACTTGAGATAAGTCCGATACTGGAGCCCAGACTGTTGCCGTAACTACGTGACCTGAGCTGCCCCACCAAGCATGTCCTTTGGATATACAATCGCTGATCGTCTCCTCTCACTACTCACACTAACCGTTTGTACTCCTTAAAATATCGATTACTGATGAAAAGTGTTTTAATTACAAAAATTTTTCTGAATCGCTGTTCGAATCTATGACCGAGTTGGAACTGGAGAGTTGACTTGTCCCGGAAATAATTGTCTCCCATCCCATCTGTAGTAAACAACACCAGAAAACGAAATTGTACTTCACAAAAATTTTCGACAACAATCGACCAAAAATTAGGACATTCCACAAGCTTCCTGATTTACGACAGTTTAAGTGTAGACAACAGCAATCTCTGACTTCGACGGTCCTATTTGAAGGATTAACTTGTCACGAAAATAGTTTTCTCCTGTCAAAAGCAAAACTTTAAAGTGTTGAGAAAGATTGAGTTGAGTGAGACGCATGAGTGATCGCTAGTAATTAACACTCGATATTTTATAGAGCACAATTTCTCATGCAGGTGTCGCTCCTCCTGGTAGAAAATGTGTGGTCCATAACATCCTGGTAGAATCTGCGAAAATTGAGGCTGACCACACTGATTTAAAGACTACCAATATTAAAAGAATTGAGTTTTTTTGAGGTGTACAAGAAACTATGAAAAAACACAACAAACTCCTCTGTCAAAAAGAAGAGGAGTACGATACCTCCTACCGGATAAAAGACGATGTCACAGTACGGCCTCACCCACTGGCTCTCGAACCTCAAGCCTGACGCTGTGTTGGGTTAGTGTGAGTAGTGAGAGAAGAGAAGCAGCGACTGTATGTCCAAAGGAGATGCTTGGTGGGGCAGGTCAGGTCACCGCAATTACGGGAGCAGTCTGGCCTCCAGTATCGGACTTGTCTCAAGTAATAAATTAGGATGAGGTCGAGTGAAAATTTTTTCGAAAGATATTGCAAATATGGGTTTTGCTAAATGGTAGGAACTCCTCTGCGAGGTGTGGACAGACGTCAGAGTCAAATCTCAATGACGGATTTGAAGGAAACTGAGTTTTCAAGGGAACTCCGCGACGTGAGTTACCAGATCCATCGTTTTTGTGAGTTAGCATCCCTGCATGGTGCTTGATCACTTTTCCAGCTTTCACTCTGATCTGCCTCGTGGAAACACAGATCCACACGCGTGAAGTAGCCCATGCAGGCCATGTCTCCTTGGAACGCCGCACTGCCAATCTGGTGGCAGATTACTGTCTTACTTTTGATCAAAGTAAGCCTAAAACCCATATTTGTAATCCACACCTTACAATCAAAAAATCTAGCAAAAATCAGCCCTAGTACGAAACTGATACGGTTGTAACTAATTAGCGAAATGGAAAAACGGCAGTTGAGAATGGATGGAATGACGTACATAGAGCCAAGGTAGGCAAATTTGATATCAAACAGATCGTCTTGATGAGGCAAAACCTAAAATTAGTATGAGATACATTTTCGATATCGCTTATAATTTTAGAAATTCTACTGGGCGGATCCATACCTGCCAGAGGGCATAATTATGCGAGACTCAGGAACGAATGTGGGTCAGGTCAAGATAATTACAGGCTCGCTTAATTTAGGTCATCTCGGACTCAAAAATTTTGAAATTTTGTCAAAACCTTTAGACCATTGGGTAGATCATGTTGTCCTGATTCTAACAATATGCATTTCATTCGATATAATCGACATTGAAGATAGTTATGGCAAAGCTGCGGAAACGGCGGATTAATCCGCCGCCGGCCGCGTTTTGGCGAATGTTTACGACGGTACTGTATGTCTAGATGAGGAGGCATTGGTAGCCGCACTGCGATTAGCCTACGACAAATGTTCGATTAGACTGAATTTGTTTATGTAACGGATGGAATAAAAAAGCACGAAAGGATAGACGAATATGGGTTCGAGATTGCGTATGAATCAGCTCTAAAGAATTTGAAAATATCGCTAGAGTAAGAAGAGAAAGCCGGGAGGCCTGCGGAGACTGCTGAATGGCTTTGCGGCTCCAGCATGCGCCTCGTTACTGGAGAAGGATGGCGTGAAACAAGGAATTGCCACACGAGTAGCGACCACATTAAGGCAGCTCAGTGAAGTTAATGAATGGAGGATGAATAAAATATATCGGTTGGTTGGTGTGGCCACTAGATGAAACGTTCAAGGATGACGAAATCTTCGAGATTATCAAAGCGTGCGACCGACACTTTGAAGACGGAGGAAGATTCGTTGCTGTGTGGCCGCCGGTGCATGAGCGAAATCTGGATGATGTTGGAGCAGGCGATTAGAAACCACGCCAGAGCGGGACAGTTTTTAAGGCATCGGATACAAAAATAGAAAATGGACGTGTAATTTGTGAGGCTAATTCGCCAAAAGTCGCGATCTCATTTTATGGTAATGACAGTACTGTATCGTGTGCAAAGGTGTCGTATGACACCATAAGAAAAAAGATGGTTGTTCGGCAAGCATCCTGCCCTCGGGCTCAGCTGCCTACTTGATTGCTTAAAAAGGGCGCTACCCGGTACAGTATAGTTTTCGTAGATTTCCATAACAAAACAAAACGTAACCAGTTCAGGCCCATTCTCACCTTGCGGTAGGAGTTCGCGCTCGGTGGTGTGAAGCGATAGCAATAGGTTGGACCTTCGAAGTATTCCGGAGGACAGGGCGATTGATCAGTTGATGGCGCTAAACAGGCAGAAAACTAAATGTGTTGACAGTTTAAAAACCAAATCAAGAACACTAGACGTTCCAGCTTACATGGAGTTGGCGTCTCTGAGTTGGTACTGCTGTCGGAGGGGCTCGTTCCTTGGTCGACAAATGCGCTGGTCCTTGTGTCTGCTTGTTGCTTTGTACCATCTGTTGCTTGCACTGACGTTGGCACTATATCAGGAACGCCGTCAGTTGTTTTGCTCCTAACATCTGGTTGAGTTGTTTCAATGTTCGATCCTTTTGTGGTCCATGGCATAGACGAAGAAGCCGATCTCAGAGTGCTCTTCTTAGATGGAATTTTCGAGTGGTCGTCCATCGATGAGGTGTAGTGTTCAGAACCGCTAGAATGATCCACATCTCGGGGACGGCTTGAGGTTGGTGGCTTCGACGTCACCAGTGGAAAAGGCTTAGCTGTCGGCGTTGCTGGAAGTTCCTTGCTTTCAGGGCTCGATTGGAGAAAAAATGGAGTGAAGGAAGTGCGTTTGAATTCCGTTGTTGTCATAGTTCCACGAGAAGGGACTTCCGTAGTATCCAGGGTTGTGGAGTTCTCGTCAAACACCAGCGCTCCTTGGCCTTCCGTGGATGCTCCTTCGGTGGTGCCAGCCTGACTTGCAGAGGTGGAATCACGCTTCTCGCTTGTAGCAGCGCCTGACGAAGTCGAGTCAACGACTTCGGTCGAACTCTTGGCAGCGGACGTCGGGGTTTGTCCAGATGTCGAGGTTGTTGCCTCTAGATCTCCAGAAGTTGTCGCGGTAGGCTCCTCATGAATAGGGAATGTTGCAGATGAGGTTAAATCATGATGGCTTTCAATAGGAGAAGAGACTTCTTCCGATACCGTATTTGACATCGTTGAGATAAAACTCTCCGACGATGTTGTCTCAATTTCCACAGGGAGTGTTTCAGCAGAACGCATCATAGAAGAAAGTGGCTCAGCATCGTCGGCTGCAGAAGAATAGAACACTTCACTGGTTTGGAAATCGATTTGGAAATCGAGAGATGGTGCTTCCGATAGAACCGACGAAGTAGAGGATCTAATATGGCTAGTTTGATAATAGACAGAAGTCGGAGACGTTGCTGTAGCGAATCCTATTTCCGAGGTTAAAGAAGCATCCGTATTGTCAGACACAGGAGTAACAGGGCTCATAACGCTAACAAACGATTCAGCAGTGGAGTGTTCGCGAAGTAGTGAACCAGATTCCAGAGAGGGACTTGTTTGGTGTGCCAGTTCTGCTACCGTTGTATCAGTGTAATGAGCTGACATGCTGCCGATGGGCCACTCCGCTGACGAATGCGACACCTGAGTGCTGAAGTCGCGAGAAGTGGGCGTTGTACGATCGAGGCTTTCCTGTTCCGATGATGACTTGGAGCTGTCGCTTTGTGGGAATTTCTCAGTCGATAGAGAGTCGCCAGTTTTGCGTTCTTCAGTTGCTCCAGAAGAAAGTCCTTCGGAAGTGGCAGGTCCGTTGTAATGGAATGATTTCTGCTCTTCTGTTGTGGTGGTCATCACACTAGTACCGGGCATAGAGCTGATTCCGTTGGTGGTCTGAGCGGGCACGTTAATGTTTTGGTTCGTACAATACCACGAAGCTCCCGCTCTTATTTCCCGAGGACAATCCTGTTTCTTAAACAGGCCCGCATCATCGCAGTAGCTTGAGTGGAGACAAGGGCACCTCACATAGCATTTCTGAGCTTGAAAATCAAAGTAGTTTTTCTTCACAAACTGCACCATGCCTTCAACGATGCAACCATCTTTGCAGTTCTTCATCGCATCTGCCTCATCGGTATTGACTGCGCGAATCCATATGAATGTTGGTTTGTAGCAGGTCGAGATCCATTTTTCCACGTCCATTACACAATCGTCACTTTTGTTGATCATGGAGAAAAAGTTTCCTGAAGTTAGAAACTTGAGCCAATCGTCTTTGCTTTTGAATGAAATTTGCTTAACATAACTAACCGGTCTCATTCTCCTGTGTGAAAGCAGGACGGCAAGCGAAGAAACACAAGAAAGTTACCACTATAGTAATAGCTGGTAGCATTTCTTCGAATTTCAGCGTCGATGTCAAGTGCGATCAATGCGCTGAAATTTTTAGTAGATAGTAGAAATTCCGAGAAAATAACATCTTTGGAAAGCCCATATTTGTAGTCAGAAGGTGAGGTAAGCATTCTGCATTGATCATTGACAGAGAAAGAAATGTTGCAACACAAGTTATCAAATTAGAGTGAAGTGCTTAGAGGTCCTATATAGGGAGGTATCGACAACCGTAGCCATATCCTTCTCCTGTTTGTTTGTATTGGAATATCCTCTGCAATGGATCCGATCGAAAATCTTCCGACAATTGGAGCATTCGGACAAAGCTGTTTTTGCGGACCGGCGGATTTTTGGGTGACGCGGATCGGTATGTTTTAGCAGGATATTCGAAAATAATCCGTTCCATACATCAGACCGACTAAAAATCTTTGAATAATCTTGGATAATTCGGATAGAACTAATTTCGGAAACTCGGATTTTTGTATGATTCGGATAACAGGATTTCGCGGACACCGGATTTTGAATGAATCGTATACGGGAAATTTTGTTTGCCTCGTATTCTTGAATGATTCGGATCGTGATATCCGAATCGGATGTCCAAAAATGATTAATTCGGATCAGGGATGCACACAAAGTTTTGTGCGTTAAATTACTTTAACGAAATTTTTTAACGGAAATTTTTCGTTAAATTTCCGGTAAATCGTTAAATTTCGTTAAAATACATTTAGATGCAAAATGTTATTTCAAATAAAAAAAAATCAAGGAAAACGTTATATGTTCCATCAAACTTTAACAGATCAGCAACTAAAGTTCAAGGAATAAAGTGTAACACTACAATGTAACTTAAACTATTCATTATCAACAAGGTGTGGGCAGTAAAATAATTAAACCTTTGGCAACAAATTATCGTCATGGTGTGGAATAAACCAGGTATGGGATTATCAATCGAGAGAACGGTACTTAGTGGACTGGTGCCCGCATCGACAAGTCATCTTAAAATGTAAGATTAGGCAAACCCCGAAGTTCCTCCCCCTTTCCTGGTCCTTTGCGAAACCGTTTTGTGTGACTGCTACACAAACGTGTACAGTATCGATGCGAGAACCAGCCCGTTAAGTACCGAAAGAACTAATGAAAATACAATTAAAAGCCTATCAATAGAATGTTAACACGTTGACGAACGTACGATTTTCGCGTGCCCTGTGCATGAGACCAATCGATTTTTTTACATCGTCGGAACTCTGACATGACATCGTGTCACACGGTCCCAAACGGCTGAAACGGTGCGACACGGTCGTTGACGTATTAACGCTCAGGAAAGTGGCTTTCCAAATTTTTGTTATTAGTGCGCGTGCAGCGCAGTCGGGAGAGATGCCGGCTTTTGCATGCATATCCTATACCAGGTTCCTGGTTCGGATTTCCCGCACAGGCCAACCAAGCATTCCACTGAATTCTCGGTCGGTGAAATGGTAACAGACTTTTCTGGAAAGGATAAAACGCTGACTTTTCAGCTGCCATCACAGATGATTTACTACATTGTAAGGAACCTAGGCCACCCTCGCCCACACGGTCCACTGCACCGGAACGCCAGGACTGATCCCCATTCTATGCTATGATAATAAACTATTATTTTCGCTACACGGATCTTACTGGTAGCATGGACGGATGCCCAAGGACGCCAGTCGACCTACACACAATCCTGCCCCGTCTTGCGACCGATTACAGGGACCGGCTAACTCAGAGGCAGATCCTCACGTGCGAAATGTACGCCGCGGGCCGCCGTCTGCTGGAGACTGCGATGTTCCATCCCGAACAGACCCTCCACCTGAACGACGATGAAAGGGAGGATTACCGCATTGCGGAGCGGGAAAATCCAGACGCAACGGAAGAGGCGGTCAAGGTAATGTTCGGAGTGAGGCCACCAGCGACTCTCTGTCTCACTACAGCTTCCGCTTCTCAACTGCGCCGGCACAACAGGACTGTTCGCGCCGTATTTCGAGGCCTGCCGCGTCATCCTCGGTGATGAGGCATCGCAGATACAGGAACCAGTACTGGTTGCTACGACGTCCTGGTTCCCCCGAACGCGCGGCTGATCTACATTGGGGACGTGAATCAACTGGAACCCCACGTGCGCTGTCCACGAACCTCCCGTGCGGCCCGCCTCGGAGCTCGAGGAGTGATGGATCTCCTGCTAAGCAAGGACGTACCACTTGCCCCGCTGCTGACGACATTCAGGGCCCACCCCGCACTCAACGAGCTGCCAAACCGGCTCTTCTACGACGGACGTTTGGTCAACGGGACGCCGGCGGACCGACGGCAGCTACTGGTGCAGAGCATCAACCTCCCCAACCCAAAAGTGCCTTTCGTCTTCATTGATGTGAAGGGAAAGTCCCAGAAAGCGCCGGGAGGGTCGCATTCCAACAGGGAGGAAGCGCAGTGCTGCCGTGACATTGTCCAAGGGCTGATGGCTCGAGACATCCCGACTGACAGGATCGCGGTGATCGTCTTCTACAAGGACCAACAACATCTCCTCGCACGGTACGCGGCGCCGCTAGGATTGGCGCTGCACACGGTAGATTCCATCCAGGGTCGTGAGGCCGTCGTCGTCATCCTCCTCACGACTAGGTCGGATGTCACGCGGGAGACCGGCGGCTTTCTGGACGATCGTCTTCGCCTGAACGTCGCCCTTACACGCTGCAAACACGGTCAGTTCGTCCTCGGAAGAGTGGATGCTCTTCGGACGTTGCAGAATTGGGGAGGAGTTATCGCGTGGGCCGAGGAACATGACGTGATCGTCAGCACATCAACCCTGCTGGACCTCTTTCTGTAAGCCCCTTCTCACAACCAGGATGGTGAGTTTCAATTTCCCCGCCTTCCTTCAGCCATGCGATGTGATGCTCGAACTCAGGGCTCATACACGTCCGAGGACGGACGTGTTTTGGGAAGGAGGGAGGTGTAAGGAACCTAGGTCTCACCAGGGACATGAGCCAAGAGTTCGATCAATACATCGTGAAGTCTTCAGCTCTTGACTCAGAGATCGAAGCGCTGATTACAGGAGGCGTGCACGGACGAGAAGCGGAGCGAAGACGAGGAGAAGGAGCGACGACGACGACCCGGAGCGACTGCTGCCCATCACTTCGCCACCCTCGCCCACACGGTCCACTGCACCGGAACGCCAGGACAGATCCCCATTCTATGCTATGATAATAAACTATTATTTTCGCTACACGGATCTTACTACATGACCAATTACGCACTCAAATCGTCTCCAGGACATCCCGTAGAAGTAGAATGCGTGCCGCATCCCAAAAGAGATTGAGTGACGGCGTTCTCTACTCCTTCACTAGCATTTTTCTCTAATCATTTAAAATATATCCACCGACTGAAAACATTCTCTCCTTTTCAACTTCTTTGCATGAGAATAGCATAAAAACATCAAAATATTTTTGCTGAGTTCAACAGTTTTTCGAAACAGTCTTAATTGGGAGGATGAAGGCTGCAATATTAGTGAAGACTAAAGAGGAAATGATAAACTTACTGAGAAGGTCCGTTAAAATTTAGTTAAATTTCTAAAAAAATTTCGTCAAGTCGTTAAGCCGGATCGAAAAATGCCGTTAATTCGTTAAATTCGTTAAATCGTTAAACGCTAAATGTGCACCCCTGATGTACATCCAATGTATATTGCGCGAGTAGAAACTTGGCATGATGCTCTGGCTTTGGCATGCACCCGAATCGGATTTCTCCGGCTCGGATCCCGCTTACAGGGGATGGACTCCTTGCTCCTGCTGTGTCGGGTCGATGCGTTCCTTGTGCGTGGGAGCCGCATGCTCGTGCACAGTGTGCGTGGATGTGTCCGTGACTGCGAGGATTGTAACTGTGTCGGCTCGGCCAAAAGCTTGCACTCGGTAGACTGGGAGTACATGTAAGGCGATTCGAGGCCGCCTTAAGTCTCGCCCCGTCCCTTCGGGCAGTATGGCTGGCTGCCCGGAGTACCCCGCCCGCACGACAGAGCCTGACTAGCTACCCGTGTTGTATTCCAGTCAAACACAGCAGCACTAAAGGGCCTCATTCCCCTGACCCCGAAAGAGCCCCCATTTCTGCAGCGATGGGAAGGACGAGTACGGAGAGGCTGCTAAAATCTCAGGGCCTAACCAGGCTGCGCAAACCGAGAAGGACTAGGATGACGATCTGTACTTACAACGCCCGCACGCTTGCGTCGGAAGCATCCGTCGAGGACCTGATGATGCAAGCCAGGAAGATCAAGTACGACGTCATCGGACTGACCGAGACGAGAAGACACCACCCCCTACACGCCGCCTACGACTCCGGAGAAGAACTGTTCCTCGGAACATGCGACAGCAGGGGAGTAGGCGGCGTTGGTGTCCTCGTCAACACGCACTTGGCCATGAACATCGATTCGTACGAGTCTCTGACAAGCCGAATCGGACGTCTGCGACTGACGCGATGTGGCTCCGTGCCAGCCTTGACTGTGTTCGTCGCGTATGCCCCAACATCCGACTACGACGACGAAGACGTCGAGGCCTTCTACGTGGAGCTGGAGAAGTTCTATAAGGAAGATCACACTTTCTACAAGGTGATCGTCGGCGACTTCAACGCCAAGATCGGGCCACGAAGGTCGCCGGAAAAACTTCACATCGGAACCCACGGTTTGGAGTGGAACGAGCAAGGTGAAAGGCTGTCTGAGTTTATCATGTCGACCAAGACCATCCATGGAAACTCGCAGTTCCAGAAGCCTCCCTCCCTACGATGGACCTGGGAATCCCCCGGTGGCCAGTTCCACAACGAGATCGACCACATCATCTTAAATCGCAAGTATTGCCTGACCGATGTCTCCGTTGTCCCCAAGTTCTACACGGGATCGGACCACCGCCTCCTTCGCGCGAGGTTCCGCTTTTCGCGTCAAGGAGAGAAGGCCGCGAAGTTCAAGAAGAGGAATCCCAGAACGACCATCAACTGGGACCTCTACACCTCTCTTGCCGGCCTTTGGGAAGATGCCGTCATGGACAACGTCGACGAGGAATACGACCGCTTCGTGCACCATCTCCACGATAGTGCTAAGGGAGCCGAGAGCTTAAAGACCACCAAGAGACGCCTGTCTCCGGAAACTCTCGAGCTGATATGCCAGCGTGGAGCAGCACGAGCGTCAGGCAACTACCAACTGACGTCCGAGCTTGCAAAGCTATGCAGAGCGGCGATAAAGGAAGATCTCAAAGAGAGAAGGGTGGAAGTGTTGGCTGAAGCAGCAGAGGCAGGGCTGAGCATCCGCAATGCCCGCCGGAACTTCGCCAACTTCAAGACCAAGATGACCGCTCTCCGACGTCCTGACGGAACCATCACCTCTTCCAGAAGGACCATGGAGAAAGTCATCCACGACCTCTACTCCGATCTCTTCGATAGCCACGTCCACCTGCCCCCATGCCATCTTCCGCAGGATGGATACGTCGTCCCCTCTGTTCTCCCTTCCGAGATCCGACACGCCATCTCGTCGGTGAAGAAACGTACAGCACCCGGTCCTGACAGGATCAGAGCTGAACACCTGAAGAACCTCCCGCCAGCGCTCATCAACACCTTGGCGCGGCTCTTCACACGCTACCTGTCCGAATGCAAGGTTCCATCTCAGTGGAAGACCAGCAAGACCGTTTTGCTGTACAAGAAGGGAGACGTGCACGACATTGGCAACTATCGCCCGATCTGCCTGTTGTCCGTAGTGTACAAGCTGTTCACTCGAGTCATCCTGAATAGGATTAGTAGAACGCTGGACGAAGGACAGCCATGCGAACAAGCAGGATTTCGGAGAGGATTCAGCACGATCGACCACATACACACCATTACGAAGCTCATCGAAGTGTCGCGAGAGTACAAGCTGCCGCTGTGCCTTACGTTCATCGACCTGAAGAAGGCATTCGACTCCGTCGAGACTGAAGCGGTCATGGAAGCCTTGCTCACCCAGGGCGTTCCTAGTCAGTACATCAAAGTCCTTCGAGAGCTGTACAGTGGATTCACGACCAAGATCTCACCATTCTACAACGACGTCGTCATTGACATGAAGAGAGGGGTTCGACAAGGGGATACCATATCCCCGAAGCTCTTCAGCGCCACCCTCGAAAACGTCATGCGCGAACTAGAATGGGAAGACATGGGAGTGAAGGTCGACGGCCGGCAACTGCACCATCTTCGCTTCGCTGACGACATCGTGCTCATAACACCGAGCATCAGTCAAGCGGAACGAATGCTGGTCGACTTCGATCGTGTATGTGGAAGCGTTGGACTGCAGCTGAATCTTACGAAGACGATGTTCATGAAGAACGGATGGGTTTCTGATGCCCCATTCTCGCTCAACGGAACGAACATCTCCGAATGCTCCAGCTATGTGTATCTGGGTCGCGAAGTCAACATGGCCAACGACCTAGCACCAGAGCTGAGCAGGAGGAAACGAGCGGCTTGGGGAGCTTTCAAGAGCGTCGAAGAAGTCGCGAAGAAGACGAAGAACGTCCGACTCCATGCCCACCTATTCGACTCCACTGTTCTTCCTGCCCTAACATACGCCTCAGAGACCTGGGCTATACGAAAGCAGGATGAACACGCGATCAGCGTCGCGCAGCGTGGAATCGAGAGGACGATGCTCGGAGTGACACGACTCACGCAAGTGAGAGAAGGCCTCCGGAGTTCCGAGCTTCGCCGACGTTCGAAGATCAGAGACGCTGTCGCATGGGCCAAGTCGTCGAAAATTAGGTGGGCCGGCCATGTAATGCGATTCGCAGACACCCGCTGGACGAGAGTCGTCACAGATTGGATTCCGCGGGATGTCAAAAGAACACCAGGACGCCCACCAACGCGTTGGTCGGACTTCTTCGTGAAAGCCCTGAACGACCGATATGACGCTCTTCGTGTCCCTCGAGCGAGGAGGATCCATTGGACCACTCTGGCACGCGACAGGGACGAATGGAGACGCTGCTGGCGTCCGCTCGAGCAAGTCGATGATCAACGGGACGACAGGTGATACAGGTGATACTTGTTACTGTTACTGTTACTACTTGTTACTTGTTACATTACTTGTATCGAAGGATAAAACACGACACGACCGACACCTCGTATGTAAAAGTTGCGGTCCTCGTTAGGACAACGCCTGGTGATAGAATATTAAAGTCAAGAATAAAAGAAAAGCACGGAATTAACCAATTCCTTTGTGGAATACGCTAAGCATCAACTTCTACGAGATGCGCAGAGAAAATGTGAATTCTTGCTTACTTGATCTACACAACAGCTTGCAATGGCCAGCCAATGGACAAATCAGTGTCTTGTCCTTCCCAGGCAGACACCCTCTACAAGGTGATCGTCAACGACTTCAACTCTAAGGTCGGGCCACGAAGGTCGCCGGAAGAAGTTCACGTCGGAACGGACGGTTTCGAGTGGAACGAGCAAGGCGAAAGGCTGTCTGAGTTCATCATGTCGACCAAGACCATTCACCGAAACTCACAGTTCCAGATGCCTCCCTCCCTTCGATGGACCTGGGAATCCCCCGGGGATCAGTTCCACAACGAGATCGACCACATCATCTTCAACCGCAAGTACTGCCTGACCGACGTCTTCGTTGTTCCCAAGTTCTACGCTGGATCGGATCACCGCCTCCTTCGCGCGAGGTTCCGCTTTTCACGTCAAGAAAGGAATTCAGCAAGACTAAAGAAGAATTTCAAGCACCAACTGCCACTTTCACACTTGTCGCCACTCCTCGTGAAAATATCGTCATGGGCAACACTGACGACGAATACCACGCTTTCGTGCATTTTTCCACAATAATGCAATGAAAGCCGAGAACTTGAAGGCGTCTTTTCAAAAGACGCCTGTCTCCGGAAACTCTCGAGCTGATACCCAGCGTGGAGCAGCACGAGCGTCAGGAAACTACCAGCTAACGTCCAAGCTTAAGAAGCTATGCAGACCGGCGATAGAGGAGGATCTTAAGGAGAGAAGGGCGGAAGTGTTGACAGAAGCTGCAGAGGCAGGTTTGAGCATCCGCAATGCCCGCCAGAACTTCGCCAACTTCAAGACCAAGATGACCGTTCTCCGACGTCCTGACGGAACCGTCACCTCTTCCAGAAGGACCATGGAGAAGGTCATCCACGACTTCTACTCCGATATCTTCGATAGCCACGTCTACCTGCCCCCATGCCATCTTCCGCAGGATGGATACGTCGTTCCCTCTGTTCTCCCTTCCGAGATCCGACACGCCATCTCGTCGGTGAAGAAACGAACAGCACCCGGCCCCGACAGGATCAGACCCGAACACCTGAAGAACCTCCCGCCAGCGCTCATCAACACCCTGGCGCGGCTCTTCAGTAGCTTTGTGTGCAAGGTTCCATCTCAGTAGAGGACAAGCAGTACGTACGTCCTACTGTTCAAGAAGGAAGACATCGGCAGTTATCTCCCAACCTACCTGCTTTTGCACATGAAAAACTCTTTTGAAAATAGCTTGGAAGTCTAGCTTACCTACGAGACTGCTAACCCTTTTTGCAAAAGTTGTTCAGTTTTTGCCAATCTCACTTTCACAGCGAAATATGAAGTGTATCTATATGTTTATTTTTTTTTGACTAACGTTCGTATACCAAGACTCTCATAGGTATTCTATGTAAGATTTCTTGTGGTAGAATGCACTCGTAAGAAGGTAAAGAACTTTGAAATGAATACATTAAAAGATTCACAACGATAGTTGCTCATAAGAAAGTTGAAAGACCAGGAGCAGATCGGTAAAATAGTGTAGGTAGCATATCCGTTCCCTTTTATAGCCGCTCGAACTACCGCCCCCTTGTCCTCCTCCCACTTCTCGATCCTCATTGGCTGGTTACTGTAGAGTAGGCAAAAAGTCGGCACAAGCTGGACTCCACCCCCAGGAATGTAGCCCCTCTCCCTGCAAAATGTTTCTTATAACTCAATATTGTGTGCTGTTAGGCGATCACCCTTCAATAAACTCCTCATAGATACTCCTCAAATGTCTTTCGCCCTGCTCCTTATCTAGTTGGCCTGACATTTGTTCACATTTTGTCAAGTCGAATCAAAATTGCCATCTATTTTTGACTACTAGATTTGAAGGATAATTACATTTTTTCAAAGTTAACGAAAATCTTTGATCAAACGTGAGCATTTTATTACATGCTCCTTTGATGTTTGGCATATTCATTTATTTATTTATTACATGAGATATCTCATGTAGAAATGAAATCGACAAAACGCGAAAGTTCTTACAGCTCTAATACCACGTAGCTGCAAAACGGTATAACAACAAAAAGAACGTCTAGAATAACATAAAATTGAAGGAGTACAACGAAATGAGTACAAAACGTAGCAAAAGGATGTTATTACGGATCTAGCAGATTAACAATTGGCTTCTTGAAAGCATTAAGAATCGCAAAAACTGGTATAGTTCTTCTGTGACGTGTGTACGTAGGAATGACTCTATTGAGGAATAAATTCGACTTGATTCGGGCTCTAGGCAAGACAATTTTGATGCGCCCCCTCTTGTGGTGGATGCCCTCTCGATAGAAAACATGATCTAGACGTAGACCTGACCGGCCAATTTCTGCGGATATCAATGCTTTCAAAAAGGCAACTGGTATCCTTATTAGACTTGCATGGCATCCTCAGTACAAATCATGTTCAGATGATTGGACCGACCATGTATGATTTGATGAAAAAGAAGCAAGTCGAATTTTCCTTCTCCAAGACAGTGTATGTAGACCAAGACTCAGATTCATTTCTTTGGCTAACTGAACGCAATCGTAGAGGAAACCCATTGACCTGATCATAAGTTTTCTAGTGAAGCTGTTCCGAACCTTTTTGATTTTGTCAATGTTTTTGCATTTATAGGGACTGAAAACAGCATCTCCATACTCAAGTATTGGCCTCACATATGTTTTGAAGGCCTGAAGAAGAACTGTACTGTTTTTTGCCGTTAGACCTTTGAAATCTTTATGGTCATGCCCAACGCCTTAACTGCAATCTGATCACAGTGTTCATCAAAGCTAAGATCACTCCTCACCAAAAACCCTATGTCTCTATGCTGGTTGACACTCTGTATCGCTGACGTACCAATGTGATAACTGCACTGATGATCCCCAGCACCAAGATGCAAAATCTTTGTCTTTTCCGCAGACAGAGGCTGATCCCGATCATGTGACCACTCATTGACGAGCTAATAGCATCTTAATTATGAAATGAAGTATGAAATCGTCCATAGTAACTACCTTTTTATAGATTTTGAGATCATCAGCAAAGCAATGCATTTACATGGCAGCAGAAAGAATGCTAGATAGTTCATAAGTGTATATGTTGAAGAGGATTGGGGATGGTACTACTCCTTGACGCACACCACTCCTTACACACCGCGGTTCGAAAATGCTGAATTAATCCGCACTATAAATATACGATTAGAAGGAAAAGACCTAATCCATCTAGTCCATGAAACGATACGAAGATGAGAAACGTTTACAGTTAACTTATGAAGCAAGCCAACATGAGGTACCTACCGAAAGCCTTACAAAAGTCGAGATAAACTACATCGAAGATATTATACTTCCTTCATCCAAGTAAGCAGTCCAATCATTAAGGGAATACAACATTGCAGTGGCAGTTGGTTTACCCTTTTGAAACTGATGTTGATTAGAGGAAATGATTTCATTCTGTCAAAATGTTGCACAATCCTCTTCTTGAGGAGTTTTTTCAAAAAAGTCTAGCAAAACTCGAAGATATACTGATAGGACGGTAGTTGTTTGAAAAACTGCTTGGGTTTTTTTGGAATTAGAATAATCAGAGAGGTTCTTCATCTTGAGGGCAACTTAGACCTCAAGAAGCTTAGGTTGAACAAATGCTCTAAAGGTCCGGCTATAACATGTGCCATTTTTTTATGAAAACGACTGCAACATGATCATACGTCACCGAATAAGAAGCAGGCCAAGAAATAAGCAGTTTGTAAATGTCTTCAGCATAAAACCGCACTGAATCTAACATGAGGAAAATGCAGAGACACCATCAGAGCAGCGATTTGGGAGAGAAGAGTGCTGCATAAATAACTGCTAAAAAGTGTTTTTATCCTTATCAGTTCTGGTAATAACCTCTTCACTGACTTTCAAAACACCTATGTTAGGTTTAGAATTTAGTTTGGAGTTTAATAGTTTAAGGAATGCCCTTTTGTCCGCAGACTGAACAATTTATTCTCCATGTTGCTATTGTACTTTCAAAGGCGCTTCTAGAATACTTATTTCTTTACTTATATATTATATTTATTACAATATCATTTATTTATTATTTATTGTTTATTATTACTAAATATATCACTAAGATGACGGCAACACAGCCAGTCCTCCGACTTCCCGGTAGAATTCGCAATAACCCGGCAGCTCTTATACTAGCAAGATTACATAGCTGGGACGGAAGACGCTGCCTATATTCAGGCATTTTTATTGTTGGCACAGACATATCAATTGTGTGATGAAGCACCGCAAGGAAGAGTTCACATTTGCCGTCTGCAGTCTCGACATTGCTAAAGGATCCTAACCAATCAACTGCTTAAATAGTTAGCAACAAGTCCTCCGACACTCCTAACGGCTCGCGACTTTGCAGCATCACTGACCTATGGAAAGTAGTTTTTGTAAAACTTGAAATTCGCTAAAATCTAGGACCCGCTGCGTGCTTTATCATCATCAAGCCGTTCACCACTTCTGTACCTTCATTATAGACGTTCTCTTCTGCCGTCCAGTATGGTTATACTGGTTTGTGCTGCGCAGTAATTCTTTTCCTCAGGTTGCTCCTCCACAACCGTTCTCATTCTCAACAGCTAGCGTTTCTAGATATCGTTGACATGTTTTCGGAAGCCAGATTCTCCCTCACTCGTTTATTCTTTCTGGATCTATCTGCTGGTCTGCCTCTCCTGGTATTTCCTTCCCCTCTTTAGTCTCCCACCTTCCTGGTCCCAACTCCTGGCCCACTTCTTCGTTTCCACTATTGACTTCCCATGGTCTCTTCTTGCTGGTTTCCCTGTACTGATCCCTCCTCCAGGTTGTTCCTTTCCTTCCTGGCGCTCTGCTGGTACATCCTGGCGGTCTCCTTACTGCTCTTCTCCACACTTCCTTAGTGGGCCCCCATGCACACGACAGACGTTGGTGAAACGTATTCAAAATCAGGACGCTTGTTGCGCGACGTATAGGGCCCTTCTTCTGGATCCAGAAGCTAAGAAGACCCGTATTCCGAATCCAGCAGCTCAGAAGCGTGCGCAGTGGCCGCTGTGTCGAGCATGAAGAGGCTATGCATATGGCAGATTGCTTGTTCTTTGTATGAATTCATTTACGGCTCCTTTCTTGTTGGTACCTCGTCCTGGTTTCGACTCCAGGTCCCTTCTTCCTGGTAAATCTCTCCCCCTCCCCGGAATCCTCCTTACTACTCTACCCCAATTAAGTAGCCCTCCCACGCACACGACACGACGACGGCGAGCGAACGAACATTGCACGACATCGCTGTCACATCTTCTAAATCCAGTCTACCTTACTGGTAATGGATCCCCTTGCTGATTCTCCTTACTGCCCCTTCCCTTATTTGTAACTTTTTACTGACCCCCCTTATTGTCTAAACCCTTCTGGGTGTCACCTCCTGGCCTGCTTCATTGTTTCCCCTATCGACTCCCCCCATACCGATGCCTCCTCCAGGTCGCTCCCTCCTAGTCAATGTCGGTTCTCCACTCTCGAAGTCCCCCTTCTACTCTTACCCCTTTAGTGGTCTTCTCATGCTAATGCCACGAAGTTGTCGGCACGGCTTCTGAATCTGGACGCTCAGAATCTGCGCTGCTAAAGGGCTGCGCTTTTCCCACGTTTAATAGCAAATTCTGCCCGTGCTGCAGATGATGAGGTGTATTTCACTTAGGTTAGATCACTGAACCGCCCTCGCTGTGGATGATGTGGCGAGTCCCACCTAGGTTAGATCACCCAGAGTCATCGACCACTAACTCAATTATATAGTGGTAGATAGATAGGTAGATAGATAGATAGATAGATAGATAGATAGCATCAAAATCCGCATAATCGCGTTTAAACCAGAAATGTCAGAGACTCCTGTATCACCTGTATCACCTGTCGTCCCGTTGATCATCGACTTGCTCGAGCGGGCGCCAGCAGCGTCTCCATTCGTCCCTGTCGCGTGCCAGAGTGGTCCAATGGATCCTCCTCGCTCGAGGGACGCGAAGAGCGTCATATCGGTCGTTCAGGGCTTTCACGAAGAAGTCCGACCAACGCGTTGGTGGGCGTCCTGGTGTTCTCTTGACATCCCGCGGAATCCAATCTGTGACGACTCTCGTCCAGCGGGTGTCTGCGAATCGCATTACGTGGCCGGCCCACCTAATTTTCGACGACTTGGCCCATGCGACAGCGTCTCTGATCTTCGAACGTCGGCGAAGCTCGGAACTCCGGAGGCCTTCTCTCACTTGCGTGAGTCGTGTCACTCCGAGCATCGTCCTCTCGATTCCACGCTGCGCTACGCTGATCGCGTGTTCATCCTGCTTTCGTATAGCCCAGGTCTCTGAGGCGTATGATAGGGCAGGAAGAACAGTGGAGTCGAATAGGTGGGCACGGAGTCGGACGTTCTTCGTCTTCTTCGCGACTTCTTCGACGCTCTTGAAAGCTCCCCAAGCCGCTCGTTTCCTCCTGATCAGCTCTGGTGCTAGGTCGTTGGCCATGTTGACTTCGCGACCCAGATACACATAGCTGGAGCATTCGGAGATGTTCGTTCCGTTGAGCGAGAATGGGGCATCAGAAACCCATCCGTTCTTCATGAACATCGTCTTCGTAAGATTCATCTGCAGTCCAACGCTTACACATACACGATCGAAGTCGGCCAGCATTCGTTCCGCCTGACTGATGCTCGGTGTTATGAGCACGATGTCGTCAGCGAAGCGAAGATGATGTAGTTGCCGGCCGTCGACCTTCACTCCCATGTCTTCCCATTCTAGTTCGCGCATGACGTTTTCGAGGGTGGCGCTGAAGAGCTTCGGGGATATGGTATCCCCTTGTCGAACCCCTCTCTTCACGTCAATGACGACGTCGTTGTAGAATGGTGAGATCTTGGTCGTGAATCCACTGTACAGCTCTCGAAGGACTCTGATGTACTGAGTAGGAACGCCCTGGGTGAGCAGCGCTTCCATGACCGCTTCAGTCTCGACGGAGTCGAATGCCTTCTTCAGGTCGATGAACGTAAGGCACAGCGGCAGCTTGTACTCCCGCGACACTTCGATGAGCTTCGTAATGGTGTGTATGTGGTCGATCGTGCTGAATCCTCTCCGAAATCCTGCTTGTTCGCATGGCTGTCCTTCGTCCAGCGTTCTACTAATCCTATTCAGGATGACTCGAGTGAACAGCTTGTAGACTACGGACAACAGGCAGATCGGGCGATAGTTGCCAACGTCGTGCACGTCTCCCTTCTTGTACAGCAAAACGGTCTTACTGGTCTTCCACTGAGATGGAACCTTGCATTCGGACAGGTAGCGTGTGAAGAGCCGCGCCAAGGTGTTGATGAGCGCTGGCGGGAGGTTCTTCAGGTGTTCAGCTCTGATCCTGTCAGGACCGGGTGCTGTACGTTTCTTCACCGACGAGATGGCGTGTCGGATTTCGGAAGAGGGAACAGAGGGGACGACGTATCCATCCTGCGAAAGATGGCATGGGGGCAGAGACTAAGAGACTAAGAAATTAAATTTGGAATTGAATAAAAGAATGATCATATAAACCGAAAAGCGGCTTGATCCTCACATCATTGATCAAACCCAGAGCACTTCTTAATCTGAAGTCAAGCATGTTGCTGCCAAGTGTGAACGTTTTAACATGTGGAGTAAGTCCTAGCGAGGAACACGTATCTACTCAGAGAGTTTCGATGACCGAAGGCAGCACAAGGACAGTACTTGCCCTAGGACACCGGACGACGTTACGAAAATTTGCCGGCGAGCGCAATACATCTGAGGTCATTGGCGCGACTTTCTGGCCAAAGCTCCCACGTTGCGCTTGTGCTGTAGTGGTGACGGAGACAACAGGAGCACAAAGGTCAAAAACAAGGAGACGTTCCGCCCAAGATCTCCTATTCCGCAGCGCTTTTCCTGCAGTAGTGCTGGAGACTACGGCAGCAGAAAGAGTAAAAACCGGCAAACGTTCCGGCCAAGAACTCCTATTGTCCAGCAATTCTGTGTATAGTGGAGCGCTGGATAATAGGAGATCATGGCCGGAACGTTTGCCTCTATTGTGCAGCGCTTCTTCTGCAGTCGTGCTGAAGACGACGGCAGCACACAGACTGAAAACAAGCAGATCTTTAGGCCAACCACTGTTCTGACAGAAATAATAATGAATAAATAAAAACAAACAATAATGAAATATATTAATATAACTAACTAATAAAATTTTATTTTTAATGTAATAAAAATTATTTAACATTTCTACTAATGTAAAAATAATATTAAATAAAAATTACATAAATAAAAATGATAATGAACTTCCTGATTTTTATTTTTTGATTGAATTTATTAAATAATAAATCGTAATAATGAACGATGATAGAAAAAATGACATTAGATAACAACCAGTAGTGATAGATAATATTGTATATTAGCAGTCAATAATAAAAAGGATAAAGGACGGCGTTACTCAATCCCTTCTGGGATGCGCCAGCGCATTCTACTTCTACGGGATGTCGTGGAGGCGACATGAATGCGTATTTGGCCATACAATGACTTGCGGTGGCCAGCCGATGAACAAGTCAGTGCTTTATCCTTCCCAGACAAGTCTGGTACCAATTCACCGACCCCGGAGGGATGGAAGGCTTGGTTGGCCTGGGCGGGAAATCCGAACCAGGAACCTGGTATCGGGTGCACGCGACAGTCGCGCCTTCTCCGACTGCGCTACACGCGCCCTTTAGCAGTCAATAGAGAGTAGAAAATAATAATAATAACAGGTGATAATTACTATTTCGTATAAATGGTAATTTCCAATTGTTCATTATCATGTATCATTATTATTTTCTACTCACTGTTGCTTGCTATTATACATAATATTATCCACCACTACTAATTATCTAATAATGTTTTTTCTATCATCGTTCATTATTACGATTTATTATGCAATAAATTCAAAAAAAATAAAATTCAGAAAATTCATTATCATTTTATTCATGTCATTCTATTCTATTTGATAATATTTTTTACATTAGTAGAAGTATAAATAATTTTTTGTTACAATAAAAATAAAAATTTATTAGTTAGTTATATTATTATATATCATTATTGTTTATTTTTGTTTATTAATTATTATTGTCAGAACAGAGGTAAAAGTCTGCATTTCACAAATTTCTTATCTAGTTGGTCAATTCTAGTGTTTATGATGTGAGGAAACAAGAACCATCAAAAGTAAGCGATTTATTTTCTTCAGCGAGTTGAATTACGAAGTGATGAATATTAGAAGACAATCAGCAGACAGAAATTAATTTTCTTCTTGAGGCAGGGAGGGTTTGTCTTCATTTCAGTAAGTGGACTCTTTCATTTTAGATGTGACTCTGATCCAGCTGAGCGAGCTGGGACGCATCGGTACGGCCACGTTTCTAAAAAAAATCGGATGGTTGTCAGGCAGAGGCACAAGAAGGGGTATTCGAAGGTGGAAAAAGGGAACGGTACTACTTAGTGATGAAAGCACAAGAATGTTATGTTCTGGGTGGGCGGCAATAACAGCGCACTTGGTTTCTAAATTGAAATATGTGTAGAGCTATATATAAAGTGAGCGATATTCTTAAGAAGAAAAAATTCCTACAGTGCCCTCTGAATTGCCCTGCTTATCTCGACCTGGCCTTTGCGGAAACCTTTCTTCATGTGCTCTCGCACGCTCCTCATCAGAACGCCCTAGGTGGGTCCAATACCTTAAAAGCTTTAATTTCTCGAAGTATAGTTTAAGGGAGAAGCAACACAAATGTATGCTACTGACCATGTAGGATCTTTAATTATCGCCCCAACGCTCATATCAGGATCTTGGATTCTTAGTCCGAAGCCGTCGAATTGGAAATCTAAATAGGTCAATAGTGTGGATACCGAGCTCAATTTAAAGGTTCATACTATCTTATTAGATGAGCAGTAATTGCCTCTGGCAAATCTAGAAGGCTGCTCCTCCCTCCTTTTCCACTAAGCCGACAAGCAAATTCCTTTACACTTCTGCAGAGAGTACAAGCCTTAAATTAAGACTGAGTAACTAAACACCTCTCTAAACGATAGGGGAATTGCGTCTAACCTGTGAAAAATAGAAACGCAGAAAGTCAATGCACAGGATGTAGTGGTGGTCTTTAGGAAAACGGGAATGCGGTATCCAGTTCTTCATCAATTTGTATAGGTAAATGTCCTAAGGAGTAGGTGTAATTGCAGCAGTAAGAGAAATGCATATTTAGGTGAAACTTGAAGAGGTACCTTGAAAAGAGGAGTGCTCAGAGATCTCCACTTTCCTGACAAGTTCCTCGAACTTAATGAATGCCCATTTGGAAGAGTCGGCCCAGCGGAAGCGACTCGTGCATCTGCGCGTTTGTCTTCACTATGCCTTGCTGTAACTCTGGACACCAATGTAGCCAGAGGTTCAGCTATAAGAGGAATGCTTAGATGCACATAGATCACTAAGGGCTTTACACATTTGCTCAACTTTAGGGCGGGGCAAGATGGAGCTTTGTATGCGTCGACCATCTTTGACATGGCGCCTAAAGTTCCTATATCGCAACAGAGTAGTTCATAGGAATCTAGAACAGAGTCGCAAAAAACAGATCAGGAAAATTGTGTGCTGTTATGCGATCACCCTTCAATAAACTCCTCATAGGTACTGCTTTCTTTCATCTTGCTCCTCATTAGTTGTCCGTGATATTTTTTCACATTTTATCAAGTCGAATTAGAATTGTCATCTATTTTCAATTACTAAGATTTGAAGGATAACTGCATTTTTTCAAGGTTGGCTAAGACCTTTGATCAAAAGTGAGGCATTTTATTATATGCCTCTTCGATGTTCGACATACCTCTGTCAGGAAAAAGCACTTGGCCTTTTCATGAACTATACCAGCAACAGATCACCAATCACAAAGATGTCTGTTAGGGACCGTTTAGTGAGCAACGATATGGGCGCTTATCACTACATCGCATTGCGTGTCGCGTACACATTTAACGCTCCCTTGTTAGGGAGCGACTTAGTAGTATTCGACAGCATGAGGGTAGTTCCTAGTTCCAAATTCTTTGCCAACTATTTTCTAAAGTATGGTTTTTCCATTTAAAACTAACGTTCACTTCATTTGTTGGATTTCATGATTAAGAGGTGAGGTGGTGTGAAACGTTTTGCATTTGTCCTCCACGAGTAAGCTTTTGTCAGCATTTCTAAAATGTGGTAATTGTTCAGCATTAGTTCCCACAACTATTGTTGTTACCAGACGTTCAGCGCCCTTGCGGCTGTTCGCCCACAAAGAAGAATAGATTAGAATCGAAGAACCACAATCTTCCTCCTATCTTTTTTGGGACTTTTTACTTTTATTAGAGTGAAAACTGGTCATACTCCTTTATAGATTAGTGGAGCGGAGTATGGTCAACCCCAACTTTTTTGATCTCAGTGATTTTTCTATATCCTTATTGTTCGGTTTTGACTTGCTCTATTCTCACTTACTCTATGTGTGTTTACTCAATTCTTACTTACCATCCTTTATGCCCTATTCTCCCTATTCTCACTTATTCCTTGTGTATAGAGGATTCTCACTTATCACATTTTATACTTTATGCTATATTCTCACTTTATAAATTTGTATACTTATTAGGCATTCTCGGATATCACTTATGCTACACCACTGTTATTGCGAGTTCACTTGTACCAATTTTAAAATAAATTGTTATATTGTAAATTTTGTAATTATAAATATTTCCTATATTCCTCTTTATTCTGCTCATATATATTATATAATATATATGTTTATGCATATTTATATTTATATTTATACCAGTCGTCCGTGCGGCCTCTCGGCCGCACCGACGGCTTTTTGACGGCTTCGCCGTGGCAATACCTTCTCATCATCAATTGTAGCTGACACCTTTGTCATGCTACAATTTATGATGAGAAGTCATGGTTTCTTTAGGAAAAACATCTTAACTATGTCGATTAGGGCAAGTTAGAAAAAACGAAAAAATGGACGACATCCACAAAAACGCTTATTTGCCCAATATCGATTGATGGCGATCGACAGTTCAAAAACAAACTTCAGATTCGTGTTAAGCGACCTCGATTCCCCCAGGGCTAAAGTTTCCTGCCGCTTGGACGTCATCCTCGAAAAATCGATAATATCGATGATATCGATTGCCTCCAAACCCCCCCCCGTCGGTGATCATCTATATGCCCAGGCACGGTTGCCAACGTGTTCGGCACGTCTACGGCTCGCTAGGCACGGTTGCTGATGTGTTCGGCTGCCGCGCCCCAGCTCAAGTGTGAAGGAAACATGCACGCACACACACACATATACACACACACGCTTGCTCCTTTATATATTAGGTTGGAAAAAAAGTCTCTTCACACTTCGAAATTTTTTTTACCCTTCCCCTTGTAAACGCACTAGCCAATGTTGATTGCTGATTTCGTAATCCTATCACACTTGTCTACCGTTCGCACGCAGACACAGGTTAAGACTCTTCTTGTAATTCGTTATCCATCCAATCTTCCGAACTCAAGGCCAGATCTACCTCATGGCCGTTTTCAGCACGGCATTCTTCAAGAATTCATTAAAGAATCCACAGCACGTCAGGCAGCAGACCAAATTAACCACATATATGGCTTGGGATCTACTACTCATCGCGCCTGTTATGAGTGGTTCGGAAAGTCTTTAAAGGGAAATTATTCACTGAGGGCAAAGCATGGTCAGGAAGGCCAACTGGATTGGACGACAGTGAACTACACCATCTTCTTCGTACCGATAGTTGGCAGACGACACGTCAGCTGGCAGAGAAGCTCGAAGTGTCTCATAGGATAGTGGGGATCCATCTGAAGAATCTTGGCTTTCATGGAAATTTGGAGCTTGGATTCCACATGCCCTGTCATACACTCAGAAAGGTCGACGGCTTCCCATCGCTGCTTCTCTTCTGTCCAGATAAGGAAGAAAATCGTTTCTTCCGCGGATTGTGACAGGCGAAGAGTCCTGGGTTCTGTGTGCCAACTTCCGAGGAAAAGGCAATGGGTACAAAAGGGAGAGAGCCCTAAGTCTGATCTCAAGCCCAATGTTCACGAACGGAAGATTCTCTTGAGTGTTTGGTGGATATCAGAGGACTGATTTATCGGCAAACTCTCAGAAGTGGAGAGACACTTACTGCTGTCACATACTGCGGCCAACTCCACAAAGTCGTCGCAACTCTCCAAGAAAACAGGCCTGAGAAGTCGAAGGTGATGATCCTGCATGACAACGCAAAGCGACATGCTGCAAGACTCACAAGAGAAACAATGAAGAAGCTGGGCTGGGAGGTAATGCCACATCCACCGTATAGCCCTGACCTCGGCCCTCCCGAATGCTATTTCTTCCACGCTCTCAAGCAAGAAATTGGAGAGAAATATTTTGAAACGGACGAGGACCTCAAAAATTGGATTCAGCGGTGATTCGACTTCAGAACTGCAGTCTTTTACGCGAGAGGAATTAGAAAAATTACCACGTCTTTGGAGAAGTGTAGTAGAACAAAATAGAGTTTATCTCAATTGATTTGACTTTGTAGTTGTGAAGTAATAAATCTTTGAAAAAAATGAAAAGACTTTTTTCCAACCTAATATAAGGATAAAGGATAAAGGGCGGCGTTACTCAATCCCTTTTGGGATGCGCCAGCGCATTCTACTTCTACGGGATGTCGTGGAGGCGAAATGAATGCGTATTTGGCCATACAATGACTTGCGGTGGCCAGCCGATGAACAAGTCAGCGCTTTATCCTTCCCAGACAAGTCTGGTACCAATTCACCGACCCCGGGGGGATGGAAGGCTTGGTTGGCCTGGGCGGGAAATCCGAACCAGGAACCTGGTATCGGGTGCACGCGACAGTCGCGCCTCCTCCGACTGCGCTACACGCGCCCTCTTTATATATAGTAGGATATAAATATATATACATATAAATCACTGAGATCAATAGAGGACAAATGTGCAAATAGGAGCAACACGTATTCTTGTAATACAGAACAAAGCCTTCCAAATGCACTTGCACCTGAAAACTATCCACTGTACAAAATTGGAAAAAACAAACCAATAACCATAAAACGCTAAGGAGGAAACGAATATAAAAAAGTAAAGCAAAAAATTACTTTTGGATCCGTAGGGTCCGAAGTGAGCAGGAGCGATGCGAAACGCACTATCGCTACATCACCGGCTGTTCTCGTCGGACCACATCACGTCGACATGTAATCTCGTTGTAGCCACTCATATCTCGAGTCATTTCCAGAAACTGCAAGAGCCATTCTCTTTTAACGTCACATCAAACTCTGTACACTAGTATGCAGTTATACGCTAGAACTCCCTCAATAATCCGAAGAGTAAGAAGAACAAAAGGGGAAATCTAGTTTTTTATTGCGATAAACTCACGAAACAGAGCGCAATCCAAGGATAGGGGAAGGGAGGAGGGTAGTAAGTTTCAATCACTCCAGTACACAAGAAAAATAATTTTAGCACGAGTGCCTAACTCAGGCCACACCCCGGAGTACCTTCGCTTGACCGAATCTGTGCTCTCCTCGCGTCATCGTGCTTTGTCACATCCTAGGTGGCTCATTGAAATTTACCCAAAGCAGTTATACCAGGAGTGATGACAAATAGGTGTAAACCATAACACACAAGAGCAGTTATGAAAGCAGTAGTGACATTCAACAACTAAAAAATTTAAGCCGCGAGTGCACAGTATTATCAAACCTCTTCAGCATTGCCTTCGTTTTGAGAAGCCTTCAATTGGTACATCTTCTGAGAGGATTTTAAGCGATACTGTAAAGTCGCAACAAAATGTTGTTTCCATGTTTACCAGTACTTCATAGCAAATAATCAAATAGACGAGATCCTGCTCCTTGTGAGCTCAAAAATAGCAGCATACTGGCAACATTGACACGCGCAGGCTTCGTCTTCACAAGATCGTCTCACAATTTCAGTGAAAGAATTTCAGTAGCACATAAAACGCGACAGAATTTGAGTATGCGTGCTTGAGTTGCTACCTACATCGAAACATAGAGAAAAATGAAGAAAGACCTGAAGCTCTTACATACACCATGTCGCCATGCAGAATACCGAACTTTTAAACAACACTCATTTCCAAATGGTGAAGCGATGTTCCAGGTAAAGCATACGACGTAACTGTCCAACTCAGTGCTGATGAGAAGTATCTAGAAGGCTAGATGCTGAGTTTTTTTAACCTATATCCAAGTGTTGAGACAAACCCATAGTTTCCTCGACTTTTACAAACCCCGAAAAGGGCGGAGACCTCGCACTTTCGGACAAAAAAAAACCTATTTATCAATATCTGTTAATTAAACACGATCGACTAGCATACATTGAAAATCCGTTTTTGCCAACATTCGTTATAAGTTGAGCCAAAGGTGCGCTTGGAGTGATGATTTGATCTTGGAAATTTTCCAATGTTCGAAATATTTTATCATGTAAGAATCAGCCAGACAGAATAAGTTTGAAATGAAGAGGGGTAGAAAGGAAAAAAAAAGAAAAACGGTAACATTAAGATTCACTCAAAGATTGTGACAGTGTAAAAAACAAGTTGGAGTTAATAAAACGAGTGATTATAGCTTTAGAGCAAGTAACCGTTACAGTAAGGAAGAATTCGCGTTTCAGCAGCTTATAAATAGAGCAAAAGTCATCAAAAAAGGATTGGAAACGTATGTATGAATGACGGAAACAGATACCAGTGCCAGTATCTCCACCTGCGAATTAGTACGAAAGTGTTTAATTTTTCGAAGTCTTGAAGCGAAAGAGTTTAGCGACCCTCAGTTGATTATCAGGTCCTACATATAACACCTTACCCTAAACACACGGGCCTCACGTACCGGTCCTTGGCTGACGGTCAAGTCATGAGGAGCGGAAATTCATCACTGAAGTGATGAAATTCCGCTCCTTGGCTGACGGCCAAGGTCCCTGGCGTCGGTCAAGGCTATAATTGTGTCGCTATCCATTCCATCAGGGCCCGTTTGTACGAATCAATGCTCCTCCACCACTGATTGTTGACTTCTACCTGGAAGAATCTGCATCTAAAGCTCAGTAAGATTAGAAGTACACCATATAAAGCTCAATTACTTAGAAATAAAGCACTAACAAGACCAGCCAGCGAAAATCGCCCAAAAGCCACCGTGGCGGGACCGCTGACCCTCAACTCCTTAGTAAAAAGATCGATTTAAGGTTAGAAATACATTAGCACTCGAATCAGCTCCTTCTTCGAAAGGAAATGTGAAAGACCCAAATGTCCGCTCTCCTGAATCCATATGTGTCGTCGGACACTACGACCAAGTTTTAAGAATCGGGTGTCCGATTGGAGCACGCTAGTCACTGCGCTCAAATAGCAACAGTGTGTTGCGATCCTCCAACTGGATAGCAACACACTGTTGCTGTTGCAACAGAATAGCAACTGCAGTTTCTGTTTGCAACTGATGTACATCCGCACACATGTGAATCATTTGCGGTCTAGAATAGCTCCACGAATTACTGAGTAGATGGCTTTGAATGTCCCCGACGTTTCTGGCCAATTTAGCGATTCTTCTCAGCCGTCAGCCCCAGCGTCCCACTCAGCCACTCCACGACAACATCGGAATTCTCTAAGGTCTCTTGAGACGACTTCATCTAAGAGGCTCCGCCAGTCCGGTGAGTTCTAGGGAAAAGCGGAATCTCGCGCGAAGGAGGAAGAATCCCGTGTAGAACTTGGGCACAACGGAGACGCCGGTCATGCAATACTTGCGGATGAAGACGAAGTGGTCGATCTAGTTGTGGAAGTGGTCACCGAAGTGTTCCTAGGTCCACTGCAGGCTTGGGTGGAACGAGTTTCCAAGGATGGTCTTGGTCGATATGATGAAGTCAGGTAGCACAACATTGCTCGTTCCGCTCCAAGCTTCAGAAGAACCCTCAGCATAATCAATTTTGTACCGAATGGTTCCGGCCGTCTTCGATGATTAAAGCGTCGCTTATCACCACCTTTACAAACTCATTTTGCTCATCCAGACCGACGCTGGTAGACCACTACAATTCAAACCTGCAATCGCCACAATCGTTATGGAGGTACCCTAATACTAAAGTGCTTCTAACATTCTTGTATATGCTTTTTCATTAAATGTTATTTGTTTTGTTGGTCACCAGAAGCTTGTTTCTATTGGTTCGGAGAATCTCGTTTAAAACGTGAAAGCAGGTGCTTCATAGAAGCTCAAAGCGTTAAAACCGTTCATGTTCAGTGTTGAAAAAAGACAATGCGCCAATATCTCACCATTATAGAATAGTGCGCGTGGCATAAACTGAATTGGAAGTGTTGGTTTTTGTCGTTAGAGAACAATCATGAGCGCCTCTCCCTTTACAGTGTTCAAAAATTGACAAAAGTGTTTCCATGCAACCAGATGTGTCAGAACAGCAGCAACCTGTTCCTGTATCAACATGGTTGGTGCTCAAAGTTGTTTCACCACGCTAGTTGCAGCGGTAAGGCGTCGTACCTATTTTCCTTTTTTCCGTCCCTCACTTTTCTACCTATTTTCCTTTTGTTGCTTTTATTTGCACTCATTAAAGGTGACTCTGGCGATCCAAGGTGGAATAAATGGTGAGTAAGGGGCTATCCATATTTTAGAAATACTATGATCCTAAACATGGGGGACTACTACCATAAAGGCTATTTCAGCAGCTGAGTGCAACGGGACGATTACATCAGATAACAACAGAAAAACAGCAACATTTGCTCATGACTTCGTCAGATTGCAGCTTCAGAATAAAGATCTGAAGGATCGCTTAGGGAAGCCATATAGAGCCGCCGAAAACATGTATGAATTCGTGAGTTCCTTAGAGCATTCTAGTCTAATTTCGATATAGACAGACATATTACATTACATATAACTGTGTCCAACCCAGCGAAATTTTGTTGAAGTTGTCTAAAGGAGTTGGTATGAGTAGTTTTCGCTCCCAGTGGAAACGCATACAGCAGGAATGCGTTCTCAACAGAATTGTTGTACGCAGCAAAAAATATCAGCACACATGAAATATGTCAGAGCTCGAAGATGAAAGGAGTCCCGAGCGTCTGTGCATTGCTTCAGTTATCAAAATTAACACATACTCTCATCTGCTCTCCAACCATACGATTAGACAAAGTCATATTGTAGTTAGGCTAACAAGCAGTTGGAATACCACGTAATCAGTATCGATAGTGATAATTATAATATTTCGTATTGAATGCAGTGGTGACCAAATAAACTTAAATTTCGGAACCTCCTTTTTTATTTTTTTAAAGCGTAGCAGTTCAGCGGTAGGCCAAGTATGGCTCCTTCAATTCAACCTGAAGATGGATTTGAGATTTGGATTTTTTCAAGTCACCTCCACACTATCCTTTAGAAAATGGATGCATGGCGCATCTCAGACAGGGACCGAGTAGCGCTACTCCAAGTATATCCCCTATGCTTTTCACTGGGCCAAACTATCGTTGCATAGGAGTATAAACTAAAGATCAATCCAAACTGGTCCCTTATTTACAACGTCGTATCCAACTTCTAGTACGGAATTCTTCGCTCTGTGTAAAGAAATAATTAATGTCGCACCTATGCTTATTAGTTGTGTTTTCACGAGGACTTATTCAAATATGAAGAAGGATAAATTCCTTCCGAACGATATTTTATTTCGATTTCAAACTGTGCGCCATCGAACCAACCGTGTGAGGTCTAACCAAAGTAGTATTGGAGAAGGAACAATGCAACGGTGGTTCGAGAAATTTCGTTCTGGAGATATCAACCTTGAAAATGCACCCCGAAGCGGAGACCTACAGCCGGAGACCTACGATGATTTGAATGCTTTCGTGGAAGCCGATCTATCGCAAGCAGAACCTGAGATTTGCGGAAACTTTAGGAGGCAGCAGAATTGCTGTTACGGATGGTTGGAATTGCCTTGGAAAGGTGAAAATCCCGAAACGTCGGTGCCTAGCGATTTGAGTGATCGAAAGAAATTGTCGAAGTCTGTTCTTCTTTGCTTCTCCGGAATCAAAACGACCCATTCTTGGATCGAGTCGTCACATCCTGCTATATATAATCGGCTAATATCACGTGTCCGTCACGGGGAGGGGGGACTGAAGCCAAGAGATGCCTACGACAGTGCGGCGTATGCCAGCCGGGCTTTCTTTGAGCTTAACCATGGGCGATTGCTGGCGAACTTTATCCTTGGCGGCGGATCGCCGAAGTTTACGATATATTCAGCGGGCAACGCGTCATGCTTTGGATGGGGATAGGGTGCAGAGCGTAGGGATTCAGAAGACGTGCCGAAGACGTCGTTCAACGTCGTCCAACTTGAGCCAGAGCCACGGGAGGAGCATTACACAAAGGTTCGTCTGAAGGCAGTGGCGAAACGAACCTTTTAATGTTGTTACAGAACCTTTTAATGAACCTTTTAATGTTTTATAATTTGTGACATATCATTCTTTTAATTAATTAAAAAATTCTACTATTTTAACCTTTCCTTACTTCTTTGAATTTTACATTTCGTTATGTTTTATATTGCATAGGGATCCAAAAGACGTGCTGAACATGTCATCTAACGTGCGTAGGGATTCAGAAGACCTGCGCTAGACGTAGTGAGTCAAGATTCAGAAGACCTGTGCTAGACGTAGCGAGTGAAGATTCAGAAGACCTGCGCAAGACGTCATCTAACGTGTGTAGGGATTCAGAAGACGGGCTGAAGACGTCGTCCAACTTGCGTAGGGATCCCGAGTAAAGGCGACCAATAGGAGAAGACCAACAAAGGGGGACCATTAGAGGGGGGAGCGTGAATAAGGGGAGAGCCAGCATTTTCCCTTAACATCGTTCAGTGTGTGTAAGATTTCTGAAGACGGATTACAGAAGTCGTGACACGTGTGTCAGAGTGCAGAAGGAGTGTCATAGAGTTCGTGGCAACGTAGTGACACGTGAGTCGATACTCAGTGTCACATGTGCGTGTTTGACTCTCACTCCGTTTCTTTGCCGGCACATAGGCACATAGGAAAGGAAGTATTTCGGGAGTGGGGGGGGGGGGGAGGGTAGAGAGAGTGACCACGGGATTCGGAGGAGTATTACTGTCGTCGGACAGTAAGCGGTGTCGACCAATACCTATTAACTTTAGTTATGATTTTGCTGATTAAGCACCGAATTGGGACTCTCATTACCTGTTTCTCGATACGTAGAGAACAAGCGCTGGAGGAAGATTGGGGTTGTTATATTCTCGGAGTTTGGCGGCGAAGCCTGTACCCAGATGGGATGGTGTTGTTCTATTTTCGGGGTTTGGGGCGAAGCCGTGAGCTTTGGCCCGTGACGAAGGAAACTGAAAGCCGGTTCAGTGTAATGGAGACGAAAATGCTACTGTGGACGGCTGGTGTTAAGCGTTTGGACCGCGTTCGCAACGACGCCATAAGACAGAAGTTCGGTGTCGCCCCGATAGCCGAGAAGCTGCGCGAAGCTCGTCTTCGATGGCACGGCCATGTCCTTCGCGCTAACTACGACACCGTCCGTAAGATAGGGCTGAACCTTGAGGTCCCTGGAAAGCGACCCAGAGGATGCCCGAAGCAACGTTGGCTAGATACGTTGCACTTGGGTTTAAAGATGGCTGGTGTGCACCCTGATCAAGCATTTGATCGGGAGAACTGGCGTCACCACACTAGAAGAGCGGACCCCGCCACTAAGCGGGACAGACGCTAATGAAAATGATGATGATGATGATGGGGCGAAGCCCCCCACCAGACGTTTGGTCGCCGCTAGGTC
Organism: Heligmosomoides polygyrus polygyrus; assembly: GCA_947396885.1. NCBI lineage: Eukaryota > Metazoa > Nematoda > Chromadorea > Rhabditida > Heligmosomidae > Heligmosomoides > Heligmosomoides polygyrus. The sequence goes on from CANDYH010000001.1 coordinate 126,220, forward strand.
GCTGAACGTCTGTGATGAAAATTGGATTCTCCACGATAACCGAAGACGATCAAGACTTCGCAAAGCCAAAATACCACCCAGAAAAAGGCGATGGTAACAGTGTGATGGTCAAAGGTTGACGTGATTCACTACAACTTTCTGAAACCAGGCCGAATTATAACAGAGTTGAGGTTGTGCGTCACCATCATACTCATCAGATCCTGCTCCAACCGACTACCGCCTTTTAGGCAATATCAGAACTCCCTTGCTGGTAGAACCTTCGCAGATCAGGAGCATACAAAACAGCCTTTTTAGAATTTGTCGCATTTCGACCAGCGAGTTTTTTTGGCTAACGGAATTAGTCAACCAGTGTCTCGTTGGAAACGTGTGCCGATTCAAATGGTGCTTATTTCCACTAAATTCGGTGAGTACGAAGAAAGTTATGATCATTTGAAGTGAAGCAGGTAAAACCGTCAGAATTCTCCTGCCAACCTAATAATATAAACAGTAAGATTTTCTCGGATAAATTTTTGCGCACTTCCGCCGTTTCGAATCGCAACTTTAAATTCGCTTATATTTTTCCTTTTTGGTCATTATAAGCAATGTAGTCACTGACATATTTCTGCAGAAGAAACTTCCTCCTGTAGTAACTTCGAAATTGTGTTACTCCCGTACCGTTTCGTAATTTGATATAAGTACTAACAAGTTTTGATCGCAGCAAAACATCGTTGTGACAGCTTACAATCTCGGTACCAGCCAACTGAGGCTTAAAGAAACTGATTTGAATTGTTTCTATCAAGACCATCAGCTTAACTGGTTCCATGCTGATATCAGCTGCCAGGTCATCCCGGACACTGGTGAGTGCTGATCGGTCCCACGAGGTGTGGATGTTGCGCTCGATCAAACGGCGCCAGTGGTGTTATGGCGTAGAGCATTCCCGCACGGTCAGAGGGAGGTGCGAGTTCGAGTCCCGCATGGCGCTAGAAGTTTTGACTGCACAAAGCACAAGGTGACAGCTTACAACCTCGATACCAGCCAACTGAGGCTTAAAGAAACTGATTTGAATTAAGTACTAACAGTTCTAAAAATGAAATGTATAAACACTAACAAAGACACGGTAAAGCAGAATGAGATGAAATAAGGAACTCTTTATACAACAAGACTGTTAGAATGTAAGAACAAGAAACACTTTTTGAATAATATTGTGTAGCTCCATTTCCTTAACTATTTCAGGTTTATGATTGTGAGTTGGAAGCGATTGCTGATAAATATGTGCAGGGATGTCAACAGTCACCCTCAGCAACACCGCCAGATGGACACGCATTCAACTTCAAAGCGTGAATCTCACTGTAAGCCCATAGAAAACATCAGTTTTCACTAATATCGATGCTTCAGATGTCCATATAATAACAGCATAGTATACGACAGCCCTTCTGAATTCGCACTCAATGCCTGGAAAGCAACATCCACATCCATTGATGCCACCAATATTTTTGACGAGCACATTAAGGAGCTTTCACATGTAAGTCTGTGTGTTTAGGAAGCATAAATAGAGCACTTGCTAACAGATACTTAACTGGCGGACGTTAAAACTTGGATGCTCCATTCAAAGCTGCGGTGGTGGCATTGTTGCAACAGTAGCATGCGTCTACGAAAACCCGTGGGTTAAAAAATTAGTTGACGTTTTTAGGAAAGTATTTAAGTCCCAGAGGACAGCAGAAAAAAAGATAAGTATTCGTTCAGTGCTCTACAAGCCGGTGAAGTGATGTACGAGTTTGGCACACCATGCGATGAAGGCGGAGATTGCACCGCATACGGTCCATCTAAATGCGATGTCCTGATGAAGCTTTGCATGATAGATTCCAGCACGACGATCCCATCCACAACAGGCTTTTCTTCAACATCCTCTTCGTTACCTTCCTCCATGGTTAGCTCTTCGACAGCTAGCCCTACAACAACTTTCAATCCACAACCAAATCCAGGTATGTATGACTAAAAAATTATGTTTCCCTTTTCAAATTGCTCTCCGCATCAAAAGCAATTAACTTCTTTTGGCAGAAACAAGAACCTTCGAAAACGACGCAATTTATTCCTAGTTCTCTCTTTCAAAAAACAGGGAAAGTCTGCAGATTTTTTTCTGCCTCTGGCTCTCAATTTTGTGATTTTTTTATTAAATTCACTGGAGTTTCTTAGTAATTCACTGGTTTCTTAGCATCTTACTACCTTGCACTGTTATTGCCTAGCATGTTGGTCAGAATAAGCTTTATTGTGATTTGGCGGAGCTTTGTTATTTTATTTTATTTCACTTCATTTCAATGTCTTAAAGTGTGCTCATGATAGAAAAAAGGCACAGTACGCTCACAAATATCTTAAACAACTACAAAATTAACACTAACCATAAGAAAACCGTGAGAATTGATATATAATTGATACACGTTTCATAATTGTTTCATAAGTGTTCTGATGTAAGTTTCAGTGCAAGGTTTGAATATAAAATAGGAATAAAATGCATGCAAGCATATCTCTGATCTTCTACTTTCTAAGCTACGCCGAAGAGGCCTACATCCTAGAGTAGTTAACTAGGCAAAAAGTTATATAACAGGAAGGTCTTTTTGAGTCAGAATCATTGAGCTATTACCAGAATCATATCCAGCTAAAAATGGAGTACCGCAAGGTAGAGTCCTGTCACTTATTCTGCTCATTATGTTTACTTCTGAAATACAAAAATTCAAAGGTATGATGTGTCACGCGAAATATAGATGATACCAGACTTTCAGCGGCCTTGCGACCGCTAAACATCTGGTTAGGGGCTCCGCCCCCAAACCCGAGAACTTTTATTACAGTAAAAAACTGGCTTTACTATATAATAATTTAGTGCAGTGGGATATGGTAGAGCAGAAAGTTCACCGCTCCTATGAAGCCCATCCACCCTCTATCGCATGTACGCGATTTGTTCCGCAAAGTGGCGAGAGATCATGCAAGTTCCAATCCGAAGTGCTTAATCTGCAGAAACGTAATTAAAACTAATCGGTATTGGGCGACAGGTCGACACCGTTTACTGTAACACGGCAATACTCCTCCGAATCCCATTGTCACTCTCCCTACCTCTTCCTCACCCCCCCCCCCCCTCTTATACTTCTCTACCCTAAGAGTGAGAATCAAGCACGCACATGTGACACTGAGTTCCGGCTCACGTGTCATCACGTTGCCACGACTTGAAGATACTGCTTGCGCACTCCGACACACGTGCCACGACTTCTGTGACCCATCTTCAGAAACCGGACGAACATTGGACGATACTGTGGGAAAACAGAGGTCCCCTTGCCCCCCCCCCTCTAGTGGTCGTCCTTGTTGATCGCCTCTTCATTGCTCCCCTCCTACTGGTTCCTCTTACTCGGATTTCTTACGCACGTTGGGCGTCTGCGGCACATCCTCTGAATGCCTACGTACGTTGGACGACGTCTGCTCCACGTCTTCTGAATCCCAACGCACGATAGACGACGTCTTCAGCACGTATTCTGAATCCCAGCGCACGATAGACGACGTCTTCAGCACGTCTTCTGAATCGCTACGCACATTGGACGTCTGCTCACGTGTTCTGAATCCCAACCCACGTGGACGACGTCTGCGACACGTCTTCTGATTTCCTACGCTCCGTACTTGGTCCCGTTCATACCCTGACGCGTTGCCTGCTGAATATATCGCAAACTTGAAAGATCCGCCGCCAAGGATATAGTTCGCCAGCAATCGCCCATGGTTAAGCTCGAAGAAAGCACGGCTGGCATACACCGCACTGTCGCAGGAATCTCTTGGCTCCAGTCCCCCTCCCCGTAACTGGCAGCGTGACCCATGGATTTAGCGGATTATATAGAGTAAGATAAGGTCTACAAAAGCGTTGAAAACATTAAGAATTGCGGTGCACTCCAATCTGCCATTAACGTTATTGCTGAATGGTCGGCAATGTGATGAGTTCTACTCTCCTCACATAGACGAAGCTGCCTCATCTTGGAAGTTCTAGAGGAAGACACACTTACTACGTTGGTGAGTCCAAACTGAGCAACACCAATATTGTTTGAGATCTACGTCTCCTTATTAAGGGTCTGTTCGTACTTCGAGCGACAAGAGTGACAAGAGCGATGGAGCAACGGATGTAGTGTGTGTACGTAATCACCTACGTACTCCGCACTCCGTTCGTCGCTCCAGTCGCTCTTGCCGCTCTTCTCGCTAAGTATGAACAGTCCCTAAGCCTACTTTTAACCCTTTCACGACATTGCCCGACGATGTCGTCGGACACCATCATAAAAATGGTTCATGGAAAATTACCAAGCGTTTAATAGTACAATATTAATCAATGAGTCCACTAATATCCACGGTCAAGACGGTCTTTGGGAAACTTCATTCGTTACTGTTTTTCGTACTTGACAAATAATACGAATAAAATAATTCAAATAATCAGCGCGCGGGAAAAATGCGCGCTGTCCCACGCGGCAGGACCTGGAAATCGCGCGTGTCGTGAAAGAGTTAATGCTCACTCTGACGATGTATCCAGTAAAGCCAATAAAACTATCCACAACATTTTCAAGTCCTGGAGCACTAATTCAGTGAAACATTTAGTTTCAGCGTATAAATCCTATGTATGACTATAATTTGAATATGGCACAACCTATGTAATCCGTCCTCAAGTCGCATCATAATAAAACTTGAAGCAGTGCGGAACAACTTCACTAAAAAACGGTGGATAATGCTACATGGGTATGAGTACTCCACCATACCGCCCGCTCCTGTACGCAATAAAATTTTTGGTATCTCGTCGCTTGTTATTCGAAGAAAAAGGTACGACCTCATCATGATTTACAGAATCCCAAATTCAATTACGGATTTATCTGTAGAACACGTTTACACAATTTTGCCTTCCACCACTAGAAGTCCGCAGTAGACACTGGATCCGACGCCGATTCGGATAATTCGGATTCGTCATTTTTTCCAAACCCTGGTTGAAATCATTGTGCGAATAATGGCATCTTTGGAAGGGTTGGATCTTAGGACGATACGGATAGGGGCCATTTTCAGCAGTTAAATTTTCAAAAAATTCAGATAACTGATTTTTGATAGGAAAACTGATATCCTCTCTGATTCGGATACCCGATGTGAAATCCGAAGATAAAACAGCTATTTGGATCATTTGAAAATTTTTTCCGTCAAGGATACTCTTATCTGAATCAATCCAAGATTCGGAGCTTCTCAAAAATGTTATCACTCGCATACTCTTTTTAACCAAATTTGAGGAAAAAATAACAAATTTCGAAGTATCCGAATCAGTGTCGGGTCCAATGTCTAGTCCGCTGGCGAAGCTTCAATTTCCAAGATCTAGCAGTTGCTTGCGTGTCACATTCTTTTCGAAAAAGGCTGATTCCGGATTCATTAAATTATTAAAAGCGTCTCCAATTCCTGACTCCTTATAAAAATTAAAGGGGTTTTTAGATAGATATCCCCGAAACGCTTAATTGCTTGTCTTTCTATGAGTGTAGAAATCTTTCACATGTATGTTCAATCGGCCTTACTTCTTGTTCATCACGTTCTCCGTTTGAGATGTTTTTTGTTCACATTTCCTCTTTCTTTTAACATCCTTCACTTACTGTCTGTGCTTTGCTTGAATTGCACGTACAAATAAACTTGAAATAAATAAATAAATATGTGATTAATTTCTGTAACATGTCGTTTATATCTGTAATACATCGAAGCTTCTCGGCTTCCTTAAAATTAATAGTTTCAGGTGTAAACGGCATATGTCCAGTGAATAGTGAGATGAACGATAGAATAAGAGTGAAAGCCGTAGACATGCACAATTATAGGAGGTATGTTTTAAGAGTGTGTCAGCAACCATTGATACTTTCAGATTTCTCACACAAATGTGGCCAATGGCCACTTTAAGACTCTCACAGTTTGTAGGGAACATTGCTATTGTAGCTCATACGAGAAGATCATGAAATAGTGACTCCAAAAACTCACTTCATGACCAATAACTTGGTTACAATGTAACGTCATTAAGGACTCAACTCTCAAGAGGCGAAGTTGCAAAGTTCAACGGGAACAAGCTGCCATCAGCTGCCAATATGATCAAACTAGTACGATCTCAGCAAGCTTCCGAATCATTTTTTTTAATGTTTTATAGTACTAAAAGATCAGAATAAAGCTCTTATAGAGGTATAACTGCGACCTTGAAACAACAGCAAGTGCACATGCGAAGAGCTGCTCGAACAACTATTCACCTCCAAATTCGAGACCTGGTGTTGAAGAGAATCTCCACACAATTGCCCAAACTACTGTGCCGTACAGAGTGGATGCGATAGCAGAGGTTGGTCTGTTGCTTTCTGTTTGAATACGTTCACAACGTTGCACACAGGCTATCAAACACTGGTGGAAGCAAATCAGACTGCAAGAGCAAAGCATTGGCATGGCTGTCACTTTCAAACAGAAACACGTGAACCTGCCCATCAGCTACTTCACCATGGTGAGCTTTTGCTTTTTGAAAATCAGACCTTTCTGTAGTTGAAGTTTGCTGAGTGCATCAAAGTTTACAGATGGCTTGGGCTACCACTACAGATCTGGGATGTGGGGTCGCTCGGTGCAGTGGCAATTTCCACGTCGTCTGTCACTACCGACCAGGGTACGAATCTGAGCTTACATCGCAAACCTTGCAAGACTATCGGTAGCAGTTTTAGAGGAAATATCATCAATAGCACGGTATACAGAAAAGGCACTCCATGTAGCCAGTGTCCGACTGGCACCTACTGCAATACACCACTCTGTGTCTCTGTGTGATCAATAGCCATGTATTAATAAATGTCTTTTCTGTTGGACGAATCAGCTCCGAAGTAGCGAACAACCCCCACACATCATACAGTAAAGCGCCTTTCAAGGATGTATAACATCCATACATCCATAGCGTCATTGAGGTGGTAAACAAAAAAGGAAATACAAATAGAACATATTTCTTTGAAAATTTGGTTCAAGAAAAGAGAGCTGTGAGATAAAAGGCAAGGTCTACTAACTTTTCAGCCTAATTTTCATTTATTTAAAATCAGGAGTAAATATTGCTGAAAATACAAACAAGAAATTTAAAATCATTCCTCCTTATGGATCTCTTTGAAGTGCAATCCTTAATCGAGAGGAAATGAGCAATGCATTAATCAGTATCATTAACTGGAAAAAGAAGTAACACTTGGATCATCTCAGAAGAACATTTCCATCTAAACCTTAGTCCATATATCAAAATTCGCCTCACGGTCACCATAGAAATGCGCTAAAAGATCTCGAACGCCAAACTGTCAGTCGACGATCTCATGATGGGAATATAATGGCACCTTATTCATCAACTAAATCGAAGCGATGCGCTTGAAAGCGTTTTATTACCCTACCGTAGCGGTTCCACTGAAGCCTCAATGGCATGCATAGCAACGAAAGCTTGGCAACGCTTTTGCAGAAAAGAACGAAAAGCTCCACAAAAACAGCGTTTGCCTCAAATCCTTGCTTCTTCGAAGTGTAACGGAAGGCGGAACTATACTAGGGACAATTTCTTCATTGTTAAGGTTCCGATGAAGGTGACAGTGTCAGAACGTTAAGAAGCAAACATATGTGGGAATAACTATCCGCACCAGTTCTAGCTACATGAAGTCAAATACAACGTCAAAGATGCAGAGATTCGTCAATACCCGAATGACGGTTCTGACATATCTTGCTGGAGGTCACCTCAGATGTAAATTATTTAGCAGCTACAAAAACAGGCGAAGTTTTTCAGTGCCTGATCTTCTGCAATTTATAAACCAACTTCGACGCAGCTTTCCTTTTCTAAGACAAGCCTATATTTTTTCCTTGGTGTATGGTAACGAAGGATGTACCGCAAGACTTCTAAAACTTGGAGTTTGCCGTTGGCTCCTGAAAAAACTGTGTATAAGAGCATAGGATGCTCTCAATTCCAAGGAAATTACACTTTGTGGGATTGCCTTGTAAAGCGAGTTTGCTCTATAAAGGGTGTTGCTTTTTGATATGATAATAGGCTTGACTTTAAAGAGCATCGTAAAGAGAAGTGCAAAAAGGCCCCTCACATATCAAATCCTTAAAGGCTTTTCTACAAATAATTAAGGTGTGTACTACATATGTAAGACCGATTGCAGAATGTGAAACTCCAGCATTCTCGCCCCATAAAAAGGAAGACATTCTTCTCTTGGAAAAAAACTCAAAATAACTTTATCCGAAAGACCTACACATGATCCGATAAGTGCACCTACAGTGGCGGGAAAATAACTGTTTATGAACACTTACCTCTGCGGCGTTTTCTGATCGTAACTTTGGAACTAACGAGCCCGGAGAAAGCAAAGAGTAAATTTTTAGTATCCTCTAAAAATTCTCTACAATAAACAACTAAATGTTGCCTTGGCTACGTTACATTTACAGAGAAATTCGAGTGAAAGAAAAATAGTCATGAGGTAACGGATGGAAAACATCCCCTCAAAGTTACACGATATTGCAATAGATCATCAAAACACATTTATTATCGAAGAACTGATCAATACTTGCTAGGGAAGCCCTTCCCCTTAATCACAGTCAAACATCAGTCCCATATTGAGTCGATCATCTTCATGCCCCGCTCCACTGCGATAGCACTCCACGCTTCCTTGATGACTGCTTCCAATTCATCCAGATTCTTCGGTCTCGAGCGCATATGACCGTCGTTCGGGCGTCGTTCCAAAGGTGTTCAATAGGGTTAGGATGTGCAGGCCACTTTAATACCTTGATCCTTTTCGACTCAATCTTTCATCCTTCTTCTGATATGCTTTGGATCGTTGTTGTCCTGGAAAACCTCTGCAGTCTCTACTCATTTTCCTGCGAGCGTACGGATTCACCGCATTCTCCAGAATGCCCCCAGTTCACCATAGTTCCGAGGATTCGAGTTGAAAATGACAATAATCGATTAACACCATGTAATGCTGCTTGCCAGATGCGAATTATCGATTCTAGCGTTGATCGTTATGATCTACAATAATGCTCCGTCATTTTAAAGAGATTTTTGCAATGCATTACCTCGCAGCCATCTTTCTTTCACTCGAATTTCGCCAAGAAAATATTTAGATGTAATTTGTAGAGAATTTCCAAGAAATTCTATAACCCTACCCGTCTTTCGTTTGTAGTCCCTGGTTCCAACATTGCGATCGAAAAATCCTGCTGAGGTAAGTGTCCCTAAATATTTTAATAGCACTGTATCTCAGAGTTCCTCCTAGTAATACCTGGAATGTTGTGATCAATCTGCACACGCTTGAGTCTCGCCGGAAACTTCACGATGATTGTGAGGTGTTCAGAATAATCTATATCATCCTCTAAGTTGATTCTTCCAAACTCTTTGATGATTATGAATCCAGAACTAGGGTGGCTCTTTAAAAATTAGGTATCGTGTTCCTAGGAGAAGTATTCAGTTGTACATATTTACATGTAATAGCGGGTCCGAATATTTATCGCTCAAACTAGAAGTTACACCAAGTCCTCCTTGTCTCACGGCCTGTAGGCGGATAGCAAGGATGCGGCCACTACGTGTTGATTAACCCGCAGTTTGTTTGATTTTTATTTATTGATTTATTCATTACGCCGTTTAAAGCAGACGTTATACAGAACTCACATTAATACAACTAGAATGACAATAGTATGATAGAGCGTCTGTAAGCATGGAGGATCAATAGGATAGTAAAAGGTTGAATGAATGGAAACGTGAAGGGCGCACCACAGGATTTCCTATTTTGCACTAAATATAGTCGCTTTTGCCATACATTTGAACAAAAGGATAAAAGTCGGCACAGTCCTCATCTTACTCCATTTGAGATACTTCAAACTAGCTCTAACCGTAAAGAAGGTGGCTCTTAGTAAGGTTTTAGGTGAGCTAAAAAACAACTTATAAGTCCACCCCTAGTGATTGAGGTCCGCAGGGTATTGAATTTTGTGCAGGAAACTTGGATCCGGTGATTGATTAGTTCATAGACCATAACTATATGGAATTCGTATCTCCTTCACTTGAGTGATGGAATGCCGGGATAAGCAGTCCTAATGCTAGTTCTAGGGATTCTGCCGTACAGAAATCTATCATTTCGCAGCATAACCTTTCTGGTGAAAATCTTGTCTGTCATCAGAACATCTTTCTGTTTCGAAGGAGAGAACACGGAACATAATCTCGCGACGAGCGGTCTCACATACACCTTGTAAGCTTTTGGAAGGGCTTTTTTATCCCTTATCGATAGTGCCTTAAATATATGGAAGATTTTAATGCTAGCTTTTCTATGAATAGATTGATATTACTTGCTTTGGTTCCGTTGTGTCTTGCGTTTATGTTGGAGTTAGTTTTCATCTGACGTGTGCCTTATGCTGCGCAATAAATAGCAATAGTGATAGTGAAGACGAAGCATCTAGGGTTCTGAACGCAGCAGATTACAGGGCAATGGCTTCAAAGCAAAGCAAAATATGGTCGCATGGCAATCAGCGTAGACATTTTAAATGACACGCACAAATTTTGCACTCGGCACTTGAGAGAGTGAATAAATAAATAATACATAAGATCTATGCGTCTTTTGTCTGCATAAGCTGTCGACCAGTCATCTGATGAAGGAGAACAGCAGTTTGCTGTCTAAGCTCTTGCTGCTTGGCAGTTTCCACAAGCCTAGAACTGGAGATCTATCATAATAGTGCTGCTAAGCTGAGCACTATTTACAATACTGCATACAGCACAATAGCCTTGCTCCTAGCAGGCAAGTCTATAGGTAAAGACGATGGCAGCAGTTTTCCAAATATTAGGTCATTAAGTATAAAATGACCGACTTTGAGTAGAATTTTGATTTGTTATTTCAATGGGAACAGAAAAGGTAATCAATCAAGATATGCGCTTAAACAATCAACACATCTCTGCCATCTTAACGGTAACTTGCTCATGCCGGAAGCATGGAAGACTAGAGGGCGAGCAGCTATGAAACCACAGATTTTTCACATCCACTTGAGAATTGAATTTCCTTATCCTGTAAAAGTAGCCCAATGCTTAGAAGATGTAGTAGTCAGTTAGTGCCAGATCCTGCAAATACGGTGGGTGAATGATAACTTCAAAATCGAACTACTGCAGTTTCAGCAACGTTGATTGTGTGATGTGGTGTCGTGCGCTGTCTCGCAATAGTATTGGCCTGTCTCTGTCGAGCAATCTTGAGTGCTTAATTCGCTGCTTCCTCATCATGTCGTCCAGCTGGGGCCAAATTCATCAACGGCTTACAGCAATTTAACAGAGAAAATAACAGCTTAAATTCCTGATAGCGCGGCTTATCAAGCGATATGGTGAACGATAAACCACATTATCTGAGGTTCCTCTGTAAGTTCTCTGTTAAAGTTATGTAAGTTCTTGACGAATCCAACATCTGGTTACAGTAAACGTCCACAGTTAATACTCTACCAGTTCTTATAGAGCTGTAGTGGATGGTCCCATAAATAGGAACATCAAACAGAGACCATCAACTTTTTCAGCGGATGTTGGATTTCGGACTGTGTTTCGGGAGTTCATCTTTATCCAGTCATTGTGCCAAACGCTTGCTGTTGTCGTACAGAATTTTTTTCATCGCAGCTAACAACGCGATTAAAAAAGTTCGGATTTTTGTAGTGTTAGTAAAGAAAGACAAGCGTCGAAACGATACCACTTCTGCACCTTGCTCTATTCTTGATGTACCAATTGATCCAGCTTATTTACTTTGCCGATTTGCTTCAGATGATCCAATATTGTAGGTTAGAGCCCTTGGAACTTGCCGCTAATTCACGGATAATTTGAGTTGTATCGCTTTCCACTATAGCTTTCAATTCATCGAGCATCCACCTTGGACGCAGGTCTCCCACGTGGCTCAATTTCAAGATTAAAATCGCTGGATTGGAATTTCTCGAACCATCGACGTATGCGTTCGCTAGCCACGACCTCGCCGAAAACTTCTTAATATTCTGGACCACCTGTGATACCTTGACGGAGCTCATATTTTAAAACAACACGGATTCTTGACTTTTCCACAGTTTTGAAATACTGCTCTGAAACTGACATTTTAAAAACTGTGACAGAGCAAAACAATTAATTAAAAATGCAAGATTGTACACTCAGAACAAAGAAAAATCCAGAACGGTGGAAGCGTTTTTAACCGAAGATTGACCCTGAATCTTGACAATGACCTAATCGGCCATTTCATGCTTAACAACCTAATAATGCTTCGCGACAAGCATCAGCACAGCACTCAACCTGCTTCTCGGTACACTAGTTTCCACCTTCAATCACTTTATTGAAAAGGTTTCGAGCCTTCTATCAAAAGGTAAGGATGACCGAACGGATGCGCTACTGTTTATCGAGCACAGTGATTGACGGTATGGATTCGTATAGATTCGTACTGTCTGTGATTCCAATGCCTATTTATTCTTATGAGAACGTTGTAGAAAGACGGTAATTCATTCTTCGAGTATTGTGGATATATTCGATCGCAATCGCTTGGATTTCTACCGTTTTTCGTTACGTTCGCATGAAACAAAAATTTATAGAAAACTTTCATTTCTTTCTTGTGGAGCTTTTCGTTGCTTTCAGCAAAAGCTTTCGTTGCTATGCATGCTATTGCGGTTTCAGTGGAACCGTTACTGTAGGGCAATAAAACGCTTTCATGCGCATCGCTTCGATCTAGTTGACATAAAGCTGCCATTATATTCCCATCATGAGATCGTGTCGACTGACGGCTGGACCTTTGAGTTTTTTCGGAGCATTTCTATGGTGACGATGAGGCAAATTTTAATATGTGAACCAAGATTTCGATAGCAATGCTCCTCTAAAATGACGTCAAGAATTATTAGTTTCTTCTTATAATGAGATAGACTTGTAATGTATATTAGGTTGCCCCATAAGTCCCCGCCGTTTTTCTCAACGATTCACTGCAGATTTCGCCGGCGGTCTCTTGCATAGCGCTGCATAGCTTTCGAAAGAGAATGATTTGCTCTATCGGAGCATGTATTGCACTTCCTTTTTCATCATGAATTTTGTCAATTTTTAGGTCGTTGAACTGAAAAGTGAAAAAGTGAAAAAGTAGCCATTTGCGCACTTGTTCTCTCCGCTTAGGTTTGTAATTTTTTGCGCAGTTTTTTATAGCACTTGGAAGACAATGTTCTGTACTACAAGAATATTTTGTTCGTCCTATTTTCCTATGAATGATGAGGGACAAGCAGGCCGGCAGCAATCGTCACTCGCTGGTTCCTGATGTTCATTCTTCACACAGACATATTCAACGATTTTTGCACAGAATTGTAACCAGCGATAAAAAATACGGTCAACCAGGATTGCCTTAACCGCACTAGAACCCTGCTTGAAAGCAATGAGAAGAAGGTGCCAAAAGTGCTCATCCTTGTCGACCTGGCACTGCACCATTTTGATGACCTGAAAATTAGCAAAAATTTAAATGGCCGAATAACAAATCTCACATTTTGGTAGAACAAGAGATGCACTTTCGAGTGTCATATCACACGTCATATAAACCGGAGCAAGACAGACTGAATAAGTAGAAGGAGTTGTTGGTGAAGACGATTTTTCTCCTTTTGGCATTTTGTTGACATTTAATAGGAGTCAATAAATGCGACACAAATTCTTAGAGAGCAAGACATTTTCTTTCGAATGACATATAACGCCAACCCAAAAACTCCAAGTACAAAGCTGGAGCAGTCGGCAAAAATAACCATCCTCCTTCGGACGTCCCAATTTGATGACCTAAAAATCAATAAAGGACAAATGAGCAAATAGCACTAACACATATTCTTGTATTGCAAAACATTGCCTTCCAAATGCTATGAAAAATTGCCTAAAAAATTACAAACCTAAGCGGAGAGAACAAGGGCGCAAATGGCTTTTTTTCACTTTTTTACTTTTCACTTCAACGACCTAAAAATTGACAAATTTCATGATGAAAAAAGGAATGCAGTGCATGCTCTGATAGAGCAATTCATTCTCTTTCGAAAGCTGTGCAGCGCTTTGCAAGAGACCGCCGGCGAAATCTGCAGTGAATCGTTGAAAAAAAAAACGGCGGGGACTTATGGGACAACCTAATACATTCTCATATGTACAGTGCAGCAGCAGGCGTTGTGCTTAGAAAAAATAAAGAGATTTTGACACAAAACAAGCCTTTGTCTAATTGTTTATTTTTCAACAGCATTCATTTGCCATTTTACCTTTAAATATGCTGAAAAATCATTTTCGCTCACGTTTCTTCAAACATCTGGTTCTCTTCTGTTAAACTAACTTTAAAACAGTAATCTATTTATGGTCTTTTCGATGTGCCGCTATCATTCATTTATTGAAGAAACTGTGGGTCTTAAACAATGAACGAAACAAATGCTGTGCTTTAAATTGCTAATAGGACAGCACGTAAATTGTTCGCTGTTTGACTGTTTTTCAAAACTTTATTCTGAATTATAGGAAACCTTTAATATGATATTTAAGATCACCACGTTATTGTGGTTTAAGATTAGACTCACGTTGTAGTCCTACCGACGTTCTGTTTCAGCTTATTGCAGTGTCGATCCGGTTGCTGTGCAGTCGATAGACGGTGGATATAATGCTTCCCCATTATTTGAACAGGCTCAATTGTATGTGAGAGCGAGCGCGATCGACTGTGTTCCGTGAGCCTCGACAACGAAATCATATCAAAGCGCAACAGTTAATCTAAACCAGGGACTATGATAAAATTACACTTTAATGCCTAAAGGATAAGGGCGACTATTTATACAATTTTAACGTCAGGATACACGACATTATCCGACATTTTCTTATCTAATGAAACACTATTCTAAGCAAACTCGACGCTTTTGAAGCCAAACTTGACATCTTCCGAACCAAAATTAGCTTCCTCTACACAAAGGCTCTCCAAGGCGGTTCGAATAATTCTTCGTTCAACGAAATTACCTTCTTCGAGATTTTCTAAACTCCCCTACCCCAATAAGTGAACACATTGTTTGGTATTTTATGAAACTATCATTTTTTCAAGGAAGAACTGGTATGAAACTTGTTTTAGGGTCAAAAAACCCGTGACTTTTAACGTATTCATGCGTAAGCCTTTCTTACAGCAATTTTAATTTGATTGCTAGTGTAAAGGTAAAACGTTGAGATTGTTGTCAATATTTTATTTGTGCCGCTCGAGGTTGTTACGGTGGATCTTTATTGCCAGGCCTAACGTTTCGACGCTCCCGTCTTCTTCAGAGGCCTGAACGTGGTTATTAACTATTAGATAAGCGATTTACTCCACCAAACGCTATCCCCACTCTAGCGGTTTCGCTTCCTTAGAGAAATCACCCCTGAAAACCCATTCAAAGAGGGATAAACTCACGTTTGATCCACCTATGGAGTGCTTTCGCAACTCTCTGTTAGTACGACCGGGCGAATGAGACTTAAGGGTCGGGCACACTCGGCAGCGGCTTTAGTGCGTCAAAAACGGGGCGGGGCGTCGCTCTCAGGCTCAGGACATGTTTGCGGTGAGGGGTGGTCGATCTTCCTTTCTTTGGTGTCAGCATTGGACCACTGCCAACCATCGCTCTGCTGACCGGTTGGCTGGTTTGGTTGAGGAAAGGGCTTTCCTATCTTACTTATCTTATCTCTTGCTCAGGAGCGATAGCGTCAGCTTCACGGAATGAACGAGCTCATTCCGTGAAGCTGACGCTTGCAGCGCTGACGCTGGGCGTCAACGCTGAAGCGAAGTGTGCTATAAACGCGCCGCGGCCCCTGACGCAGAGGCACGTAATCTGTGTCTCTGCTCTATTCTTCATCACTGGAGCTGCGTCAAGCAGCAGGAGTGTGCCCAGCCCTTTACTGTGCGGTGCTAGATAGTATACGATAAAGATAACGACCTGCACATGTGCCCTTCCATTCTACAGCTCGCATTTTGGCACAAGCGGCAGAAAATCGTTCGTAATTGACAGACGTTCCTGGCGGTCGTTCATGCCAAGATTTCTTGCAAAAATCCAGAACGCTTCTAATGCCTTCCTTGCCGATATTTTTGTTTCTACTGCCAACACCTTGCACTTTATCACAAAGTCGGCTGCTCAGCTCTGTGCTTTCCGAGAGGTGTTCTAATGTTACCACGTTGCTTACTAGCCAGGTGTTCTCTAACTCGAATGCCTAGTCTTCTCCCCGTTTCCCCTATATATGTGGAGTTACATGCTTGGCATTCAATCTGATAGACTGCTCCCTCCCGGGAACAATCTCCGACATTGCCGTATGAACATGTAGCACAACTTTCTGATAAGCACTGGTTTTCATAGAGCCTATTCCTGACCAGTTGGTGTTTAATATTGTCGTTTGGAATGTTGACTAAACGACATCGTTTTGCAACTGGGCTTGAACTATGCTTCTTTGAATCGCAGCAGAGACTTTATCAGATATGAAAGGTATACATAAGGGTACCCTGTTATCACGTGGTCCATTTTGTCTGCGGGTAGCACGAGCTCTGCGCTGATACCGTGACGATACATAGCCATTTTGCATGGCTATTTTCGAAGCCATTCGCAGTGACTCTTGTCGCACCTGTTCACCCGTGCAGGCCGTTCGAAACGTGTTTCTAACGACGCTGCGTTTTATGCTTGTTTGGATGAGCAGAGGTGGCGTTGATCAAGATGTTTTTCGAACTTGGCTTTCGGTACCACTTTACGCTAAACATGCCATTGGAAAATTTATCTGTGTATTAAGGTATGGAAGCCAGCCATTCTTTGTAGTTTCCCTTGTAAGCCTAATGTACGCAGACTGTTGATTCAGTAATCGAAAACACTCGTCCATTTCAGACTGTGTTGAAGTCACAATGCAACAGTCATCTATATACCTGCAGTACATTATTGGTGCTCGCGCAAGTACTGGTTCCTCTACTCTGCCCATAAAGCAGATGGCGAGTACGGGCGCAAACCGTTGTCCCATAGCCAGCCCTCTGACTTGTGAATAGTATATACCCGACCATTTAAAGATGTTGCAAGATAAACATTCCTTCGTCAAAGTCATGTTATGCGCTTTAATAAGTCCAAATGTGTTATTACTATCAATATTCCTATCCAGCATTTCTGATAATGCTTGCAAGGCTTGATCGTTTTGGACGTTTGTATAAAGCGATGTCACATCAAATGACTCCACTACGCAGTCATAGTAATGTTAGAGGTGCGTAGCTCCTCTAGGAATGTTTGCGTATTGGTCAGGTGAGAAGGGACCATGGGCAAAAGCTGGTATATAATTTTGGTAAGAAACCATGATATTCTATCGGCTGGCCCACCCACACAGCTAATGATGGGCCGAATCTTAAAAGTTTCCGCCGACGTGGATAGCATATCAGCATGAGATGGCTTGTGAGTCTTAACAAGGCTGTAAAAAACTGGGCAACAAGGGCTATCCAGCTTTAGTGTACTGATCAGCTTCCCATCAATGCCCGCAGATCTTCCTATCGTAACCCAAATACGACTGAGCCGTCTGCACTGCGAAAGAAATTCGCTTTCAGAGGTTCGGTAGTATAAGGATTCATCCTGCAGGTGGAGTTCCGTTATTGCACGGTCGAGTGACTGGGTTATAACGACGAACTCCCCACCTTTATCGCTAACGGAGATACATACGTATAGTACCATTTGATCTCAGCTCGCGCAACTCCTTGAACCCCTCCCACTGGGCAACAGTTAGATTATTGTTTCGCTGTGTCGCATGACGGTTTAGAATTGCAAACACAGCGGATGACAAGATTCTAATCCTAACATCTGCCTCGGGCGTGGGTTGAGGTTCACTACAGAATGAGCGCGGAAACAGTACGCTTTGTAGGAGACTCCGACTAGCGTTCGAGGTGGTTTCCATCTGCACGTTACTCCTGTTTCTAATGCGTAGTAGATCTCGCAGCCTATGTAAAGCTCCCACTACCTTACGGAACGTCAGAGCGTTGACGTTGACAAGAGTCACTGCGAATGGCTTCGAAAATAGCCATGCAAAATGGCTATGTATCGTCACGGTATCAGGGCAGAGCTCGTGCTACCCGCACACAAAATGGACCACGTGATAACAGGGTACCCTTATATATACCTTTCATATCTGATAAAGTCTCTGCTGCGATTCAAAGGAGCATAGTTCAAGCCCAGTTGCAAAACGATGTCGTTTTAGTCAACATTCCAAACGACAATATTAAACACCAACTGGTCAGGAATAGGCTCTACAAAAACCAGTGCTTATCAGAACATTGTGCTACATGTCCATACGGCAATGTCGGAGATTGTTCCCGGGAGGGAGCAGTCTATCAGATTGAATGCCAAGCATGTAACTCTACATATATAGGGGAAACGGGGAGAAGACTAGGCATTCGAGTTAGAGAACACCTGGCTAGTAAGCAACGTGGTAACATTAGAACACCTCTCGGGAAGCACAGAGCTGAGCAGCCGACTTTGAGATAAAGTGCAAGGTGTTGGCAGTAGAAACAAAAATATCGGCAAGGAAGGCATTAGAAGCGTTCTGGATTTTTGCAAGAAATCCCGCCAGGAACGCCTGTCAATTACGAACGATTTTCTGCCGTTTGTGCCAAAATGCGAGCTGTAGAATGGAAGGGCACATGTGCAGGTCGTTATCTTTATCGTATACTATCTAGCACCGCACAGTAAGTCTCATTCGCCCGGTCGTACTAACAGATAGTTGCGAAAGCACTCCATAGGTGGATCAAACGTGAGTTTATCCCTCTTTGAATGGGTTTTCAGGGGTGATTTCTCTAAGGAAGCGAAACCGCTAGAGTGGGGATAGCGTTTGGTGGGGTAAATCGCTTATCTAATACCTGCACCACGTTCAGGTCTCTGAAGAAGATGGGAGCGTCGAAACGTTAGGCCTGGCAATAAAGATCCACCGTAACAACCTCGAGCGGCACAAACAAAATATTGACAACTATTCTCCACAATGCCGAGGTTTTATGACGAGAGAAGCTGGAGACTTGTTCAGATTGTTTTTCTTTCACCGCTGTCTAATCTATTATTACGCTTCTGTCGCTGTTGAATTTATTATGACGTTTGTTGTTCTCAACTACTCTCCATTTTCCAGTTAATAAGCTTAAGTGAGACCCTTCAGCCAGTTGTCCTACGTTAGTTTGTATCTCTCCTACAAAGCACTTGTAAACTCAGCAGTTCTTCAACGCGACCGGAGAGATATGATACTTCCTAACCGTCGCCGTGGAGCGTTCCAGTACAGTACCGCGCATGCCTTTTGGTCAATTCCAGAAAAAGCCGCTTTGGAACGCTCCAAGCGCTCCGTGCCAGTACAGTACCGCGCATGTCTTTTGGTCAGTTCCCGAAAAAACCGCTCTTTTGGTCAATTCCCGAAAAGGCCGCTTTTATATAACTTTCTCTAAATTTAAGCATTTATGAAAAGCAACATATCATTGAGCTAAGCAGGACGAGCTCTATCTTATGACATATAAATCAACAGAGTTTAATAATGCATATAGGCCGGACACAATAAATCGAGTGGGCGCGAGAGCCTGTAGAGTGAAAGTTTAGCGAATTTTGTTGAAATTTCCAGCCGCCCTACTCAGAAATTGCCTTAAGACTGTTCAGCTTGCCTTTGGAGTGCGCCGTGAACAATGTATACAGAATCGAACCTATCAATCGAGTGGGCGCGACCACTCGCAGAGTGAGGTCGAGTGGGCGCAACATCCTGTAGAGTGACCGTTTGGGGAGTTGTATCGAAATTCCCAGTCGTTCTACTTAGAAAATGCTCCCAGCCTGTCCAGCTTGCCTTTGGAGTGCGCCGTGAACAATGCATATAGGATCAAACCTATCAATCGAGTAGGCGCGACCACTCGCAAATTGCACGCGCGAGTGTGTTCGGAGCGCAATAACATTGTGGAGATCGAATCGTTCCGGCTGCGGCTGGTGAGTTTTGTAGGCAGCAAATATCTTTAGTAGTCCGCGGAAGCGCAGCGTTATAGCTTCCAGCAGGAGAAATTATAGCGGCACGAAAATGCAAGTTAGCCGTGTGTGACACGATTTTTTCCGAATTCAGTCGACCCCTGCAGGAACAGGCCGAGCTAACGCCATGCAAACGCGTATGATAGCAAAACACTGAAGGCACTTTACGACGACATGCTCGTAACTCCTCAGCTGCCTGAACTGCCTTGGCCTCATCTGCCCGTTTAGAGCGGCGCAAGATAGTGGTTAGAGTTTCTTGCGCTCTTACTCACCCAGATTTGAGCTTTCGACCCTCGCAATGGTACCGTTTTCTTCAACTCGATGAACTCTATCGAACGGTGTCACTCTCGACCAATTCTGGAAAAAGCGATTTTTTGACAATTTTCCATCGAGGACGTGGGCCGAGCCTGCGCGGATGATGACGTGATAGAAAATCGATATTTTCGAAATTGGCCAAATTTTCTCGTTCAAAATCATCTAGGAGTTCTGTTGTGCGCTGATTACGAATCCGACGTTCGTTTTTGAAAATTTGGCCGATTTCGGTAAGTTTTGGATTTTCTTCTGGATAGCTGAGGGTGGTCGTGTCAGGGTCGCCGATTTTGCTCAAACTTCATCTAAGGGCAGGGGTTATTCGGGATGTCTAACACGAAGAAGAAGCTGATTTGGCTGATTATAGCAGAAGACGCCCATACTGATGACTGAAGGTGATCGGTGATCCTGACCCGACCGCCCTCAAACGGCAGGTAACATACCGAAATCGACGAAATTTTCAAAAACGGACGTCGGATTCGTAATCAGCGCACAATATAACTCCTAGATGATTTTGAACGAGAAAATTAGGCCAATTTCGAAAATATCGATTTTCTATGACGTCATCGTCTGCGCAGGCTCGGCCTGGGCGCCAACGTCTCGATGGGAAATCGTCGAAAAATCCATTTTTCCGAAATTGGTAGAGAGTGACACCGTTCGATAGAGCTCTTCGAGCGAACGGTACCATTGCGAGAGTCGAAAGCTCAAATCTGGGTGAGTAAGAGCACAAGAAACTCTAACCGCTATCTTACGCCGCTCTAGATTGGCAGATGAGGCTAATGCAGTTCAGGCAGCTGAGGAGCTGTGAGCATGTCATCGTAAAGTGCTTTCACTGTTCTGCCAGCATACACGTTTGCATGCCGTTAGCACGGCGCGTCTTCCTGCAGGGGTCGACTGAAGTCGGAAAAAATCGTGTCACACACGGCTAACCTGCATTTTCGTGCCGCTATAATTTCGCTTGTTGAGAGCTATAACGCTGCACTTTCGCGGACTACTAAAGATTTCTTCTGCCTACAAAATCCACTAGCCGCAGCCGGAATGACTCGATCTCTACAGAGTTATTGCGCTCCGAACACACTCGCGCGTGCAATTTGCGAGTGGTCGCGCCTATTCGATTGATAGGTTCGATTCTATATGCATTGTTTACGGCGCACTCCAAAGACAAGCTGGACAGTTTAAGAGCAATTTCTGAGTAGGGCGGCTGGGAATTTCCAATAAAACTCCCGAAACGGTCACTCTACAGGCTCTCGCGCCCACTCGATTGATAGGTTGCGTTCTATATGCATTCTTCAACTCTATTGATTTATATGTCAAAAGATAGAGCTTGGCCTGCTGAGCTCAAATATGTGTTTCTTTTTGCAAGTACTTGATTTTAAAGAAAGTTATTTTACAAAGCCGCTTTGGAACGCTCCAAAGCGGCTTTTTCGGGAATTGACCAAAAGACATGTACGGTACTGTATAATGTGGCTCTTAAGAAACGAAGCCCGCCCAGTGATGCGCGTTCAGGAAGTTCTGAAATCTCTCCATCTCTTGAAGGACATCGTATGATTATAGGGTGAACCAAAATAACGTGGACAAGATTTTTTATCTTAATTACAAAACAACCAACAACCATATGATATAAAAATATATAGGGTTCTTCGTGAACAACAAGATATAAATAGGTTACAAAATGCTATAGACTCTTTGGTTGACTGGTCCAATAAATGGCAACTTCCTCTTGCCCCATATAAGACTACCTCAATGCGATTGGGTTTTGGTTGCCCATACATATATGACTGATGGAATGGCAATCAGGCAGGTAGATGTGATTAGGGATCTTGGCTTTTGCTACAACCATAAGCTCGATTTTTCCGATCACATCCTTTCGAGGTGTAAGTTCTCAACACTGCCGTCTTGGCCATCTCGGCACTGCTGGTGGACAGAATCCTCAATCTCATGGGGTTGCCTTGCCAGTTTTTCGTCATTCTCGGACCACCCAGTGGCCCGCAGCGAAAACAAAGACACTTTTGTGCTCCTTGTCTCATGTCCTACAACATTGTATAGGTCTCGTTGAGAATCTTTGGTGGAAGCCCACAGGCTTCCCTTGTAAGAAGAATCAGAAGATAACGCAAAAAGCCAGCAACAGCGTTTACGCCCATGTATTTTGCCACCAACACTGCACTCCGCAACAAGGACAACACTTATACTGTGCCTCAGATTCGATCCGGTGGAGTCTTCAACATTCTAAGCTTCTTTCGCCATCAGGAACAACTGCACGACTGCACACGCCACGATATAACTTGTTTGTAGTGTCCATATCTCAACTAAGAAACCATGTCGCAAATGAGGACAGCATTGAGAGATGGGAGCGCGTAAGCTAATAATAGACAGTTAGCGCATGTCCATCACCCGCGTACAAGCTGACCAATCAGACTACTGACCAAGCACAACTTCTTTGACTGGCCCACTCAGTGGTTGGTCTGCGCGCTCCCATCTTCCAATGCTGCCCACATTCACGACTACGACCGAAAAGTGCTACGGGCTTACTTCCTAACGAATCACTATGAATACCAGCGGAATGAATGATTTCCAACGACGGATAAACATCAATTTCTCTTATAACAGTGCAGATCCCCTCCATATCAAGGTGAACAAGGGCCAGCTAAACCAATTATTAAGTTGTCCCATAAGTCCCCGCCGTTTTTCTCAACGAATCACTGCAGATTTCGCCGGCGGTCTCTTGCATAGCGCTGCATAGCTTTCGAAAGAGAATGATTTGCTCTATCGGAGCATGTATTGCACTTCCTTTTTCATCATGAATTTTGTCCATTTTTAGGTCGTTGAAGTGAAAAGTGGAGAAGTGAAAAAGTAGCCATTTGCGCACTTGTTCTCTCCGCTTAGGTTTGGAATTTCTGCAGTGCAGGCTTCTGTAGTACAAGAACACGTGTTGTTTCTATTCGCTCCTTTGTTTTTTATTGATTTTTAGGCCATCAAATTTGGAAACTTTTCCGTCCGAATTTTTACCGAAACTCCGATTCTGTGGTTGGACTTTTTTGCTTGGTGTTATATGTCGTTTGGAAAAGGATGTCTTGCTCAGTAAGAATTTGTGTCGCGTTTATTGGCTCACGCGGATTTCTGTCGAATATCAACAACTGAAGAAGAAATTGTTGGTGAAGCCGATTTTTCTTTTTTTTTGGCATTTCGTATATTCAATAGATATCAATAAACGCGACACATATTCTTATAGAGCAAGACATTCTATTTCCAATGACATATAACACCAACCCAAAAAGTCCAACCACAGAGCAGGAGCTGTCGGCAAATATAACCATCCTCCTTCGGGCGTCCCAATTTGATGACCTAAAAATCAATCAACAAATGAGCAAATAACACTAACACATATTTTTGTAATACAGAACACTGCCTTCCAAATGCTATGAAAACTGCACAAAAAAATTCCAAACCTAAGTGGAGAGAAGCGACTGCGCAGATGGCCACCTTTCCACTTTAACGATCTAAAAATTGACAAAATTCAGGATGAAGAAAGAAATGCAGTACACGATCTGATAGAGCGAATCATTCTCTTTCGAATGCTATGCAGCACTATGCAAGAGACCGCCGGTGAAGTTTGCAGTGAATCGTTGAAAAAACAGCGAAGACTTATGGAACAACCTGATAGTACAAAATCCGATCACCTGACAGATGACGATGGGGTTTCCCATGACGTCCACCGATCGGTCGCACATCAGATTCACCGTCTTGATGCCATTCAGCACCCACTCCTACCTGGAACAGAGCAGGTAACAGTGACCAAAGTGAGCCTTAACGTAAATACAATCAGACACACCTGACACAGTAGCCGCTTGCTGGACACTACGCTATGCCAATGTTCTCCAGCTGCAGTCCACCGTCCGTTTGCCATATCTGTTGACCTTAACGGATATTATCATGTGAAACATGACGTGATCACTCCAATTTTTCGATCAAAAACTACCTCTTGTTCACTGCGTATCCCTTTTTTACCATAAAACAGCTTGACACGAAGTTCAGCGCCTCCAAACCTCTACTACAACAACAAAGCCCCATTTATACTCAAATCCTTAGGCTACGCGTCACAATGAGGATTGCCAATATTGATCAGTCCGTAACCAATATTGGTATTTCGCAGGCAACTCGTGGCGCGGAGAGTACCTGTCAAATTGGACACTTTTGAAACCAAAATGGACACTCTTCTACGCAAGCTTGACGCTTTTGAGATCAGACCGAGCATCTTCCAAAACAAAGCGAGCGTCTTCCAGATTAAACTAGACTTTTCAAACACAGCTAGAAAAAAACGATCCAAATCAGTTTCTTTAAGCCTCAATTGGCTGGTATCGAGGTTGTAAGCTGTCATAACGATGTTTTGTTGCGATCAAAACTTCTAGCGCCAGGCGGGACTCGAACCGGCACCTCCCTCTAACCGGAGGGAATGCTCTACGCCATTACACCACCGGCTCCGTTTGATCGAACGCAATATCCACACGATATACGGGTGAGTGCTGATCGGTCCAAGATTCAATGATGAATGATAACAGTCACGGCTGTCGATTATAAGAAGCGGCTACCGACTGTTGGTCAAGTTGCACAATCGGAGCTGGGCATTACGAAACTTCGTCGACGCAAGGTCGACAAGCAGGCATGGTTGTGGACAGATAAAAAGAACGGCCACAAGAATGACCGCTCAGGATGGTTGCGACACAAAAGTGACTAACCACACTCTACTGCCCCATAAATAGCCATTATACGTACCTAATCCTTCATTTTCAGTCTCAATCATTATCTATTGATCACTTTAATAATACAATCGTAGTAAACATCTGCACAACTCAGGAAAAGTGAAAATGAACACCTGGTGACAAAACAAACGTCGCTTGGATTACTTAAAGCATTTGATGATTAATCACGCACATGTAAACATTTACTGAAATCAATAAACACGAACGGAAGGTAATTGTACTGAAACTGAGGAATGCTTCAGAAAACCTCTTTCAATATGTTCAACGACATCACGCCACCAAAGAGGTAACAACAACGTAGAATATGTTCTGCTAAGAATCTGAATATAGTACACGACATTAGCGACTCTGTCTACTACTTACTTTTACCGTTGTCTCTCACTAAAATACTATACATTCCTTTCCTACATGCTTTGCAACTAGAACGATGCGTATCTTATCCACATGACGTGTGTAGCCGTTAAATAGTACAGCGCATCCGTAGGGTTTCTTGCGTCCGGTTCTTCCGAATCCATATCCGCAGGAAGTTCGGGTCCTCTTCTCTTAAAAATAGTGGAGGAGATCGCTGCAATCGTGATAAATTTCGTGCAACCGTATAAAAGTCATTAAAGCAAAGTATCACTAAGAGACAGAATATGGAAGACAAAATGAAAATTCCAATATTCTTGTTGTTTTCCATCACTTGGAACCGTCCGAACTTCCGCTCTACCTGAACAAAGTCATTAGAACAATGTTGAACAAAAAGGAAGGAAAAACGGACGGCAAAACAAACATTCATGCCTAGGAACAACTTCAAAGCTTGCTTGAAATTCTCGTTTTGATCGATCTCCAATGAATGGCGTTTTAGATCGCCGTTCATTGGAGATCGATTGTTCTACCGCGACAAGTCGGCTATAGTTTCTTTGTTATGTCTTGTAACGAATGTATGAGGTAATGAGATGGTAGAAACGAGCAGGGCTACGTGGCTCTCATTCTCTTTACGGAACATTCATGGACAGCCATCCGTTTTTTAGGCTTCTGTATTTTTAAAGATAATGACCGCTGTAGTGGTGAATCTCAAACTTAATATTTGAATATTGGTCGGTAAGCGTTATGCTCTTTATTGCCTTCCTAACCTATTTATGCCTAGAACGGGAATAAAGGCTCTGAACATGGTAAAACCCCTCGCGGATCTAACATTCTGCACTTCTCTACATTTGATAAAAAAAATTGCAGCATTCCATTGTGACAAGGAATATTGCCTAAGATTCTTATGCAGATTAAATCGTAATTTGCCAAATGGTCGCACTGCGAAGCCTTAGCAGCCTTTTAAAAATCATGAGAGATCTGTAGTTTTGCATTACAACGGTGGGGGCGATAAAAGAGGCTACAAGCAAGAAGGTCAATTAGTATGTGTGATTCCGCTTTTCACAAGAGAACTGAGAGAAAAACATTCTGCCGTATAAAGCTTACTGATTGGAAGAAAATCACTCACTTCACTCATTCGCAAATCACAGACGTCTGTACAGTAAAAAGGTTTTGTAATTCGTTTTCTTGCCCTTTATTTTCAATAAACTGCTGATGCAAACGCCTTGTCGACAGTGCGTTTTTTCGCTTGTCCGGCGCACCTATAGTCGTTAAGGGTAAGTTCCGTTGTAGACAAACTAAACCAAGAAACTATGCCAGCTATTGATGTCAATATATGGTGTAAGAACCGAAGAAAGCTGTTCCGACAAAAATTCTTTACGCATTTGTCTAACATCCACTCAAGTTGTCCGGTGGACCAAATAAACGTCGTACAGCATTACCATTACAGCATTACACGTGTTAACTTGAAGTTGTGGTTCCCATAAGCTCCTCATTATAGATGACTATGCAACAGGCAGGCACTTCTTCCTCTCGTGTATTTCTGGCAGCTATTTATCAAAGTAAGAAATCACAGTTAGAGAAGAGTTGCCGGTTGTCTTAAGTTAGTATTTTTCCTTAAGACACAGCCCTTCGCGTCGAAAGCCATTGTCATGACAGGTCCTTCTTCCTTAATAGCTTTTATTTGAAGAGACATCAGTTGCAGAGCTCCATCAGCTTTTGCTCTTAGAGGCACCTCAATTATACCCTTCACATAATTTTTCAACCATAGTCGCAATTGTTTCATACAGGAGGAAAATCGCTTACTTCCATGGGTTGCTTTGTTCCCTTTTCCAGCTCACGAAACCGTCAATGATGCAGCCGAGTTATTGATTGCAGGAAGACTGCACGGTAGCCGTTATAGAAGCATACTGCTTCGTCGGTCGCGATTCCTTTAGGAGCAAAATCTGGCACCAGTGATCAAATAACAAGAAACATTGTTCGAACTTCTGCAGCAGTCATCCACGCACTCAAAAGAAGGGTAAAACAGATCTTCTTCAGAGAGCACTAGAATATGACTACATGTATATCCATACGTCGTGGCAGTCCGCGTTCTCTTTGACAATTAACGTCGCCATTTTGAAGGCGTACCTCGTTCTGTTAAAAGTGTCGTCCAAACTAATGCCATCCGACGAGTACTTTATCTAGTACTCTAGCATTTTTGGAACGATAATCACTAAATTAACGTAAAGAACGTGAGTAGAACCGCCCTAGACGTAGAAAAGAGAAGAAGTGCTGGTTCTACTCCATGACCCACGTGACCGAAACAGCCACTGACGCTCACTTTCTCATCAGCACCAGATCGAACCCGTACGTCTTTACTGCTCCGATGACGTTGGTGCAAAGTCGACCGGAGGTCGACTTATCCTGTTCGATCCAGAAAATCATGATTTTTTCACTGTGCATTGACCAAGACTGGAAAGTTTTTGTGGCAAAATTTTATTCGTATGGGTGGTCTGCTTCGGCTAAAAAAAATTTTCATGAAAAACGAGAGCCTTGCTTACGATCCATCCTAATCATATCGTCATCACAGCGGAGAAGCTTAGTTTTTTTTAAATGTATAGTAAACACGATTTAAAATTTTATGTGGGACAATTCCACTCTCTGTCGTTTTTTCCTTCAGAAGGCGGAAAAGTTTTTTTCCGCGAAAAGTCCATCCATCCTTCAATTGCGATCGGTCATGTGAGAGAACGCAGTAGCCGCAAGCAAACTGCTGTAACTCGGAGATCTTTGGGGCTTCTAAACAATTCACAAAGCTTTAATAAATGTGGGTTCTATGTGTCAAAACGCAGGTTTTAAAACTAACATCTTCCATGTGATTAGAATATGTGATTATTCCACTGTGATTTGAGTCGATATTTTTCGGCAAATGACGCTAAATCAAGATCATATAGAAGATTGTTTCAGAAAAACATAGTTTTATCACGCTGTTTCTTGCAGAAGAGAGAAAATTCTTCTCAAGGCAAGTCCGTCTTTCGGTTGCCATTCCTTCATCGATTCGAAGTGCACTTCAAAAATCTTGTACGTAACGTTCTTAGGTCGCCCTTAATAATTAACATTTAACATTAAATAGAGTGCAATTTTGGAAGTAGATGTCACTCCTTCAGGTAGAAAACTCCATGTTTATGACCTCCTGACAAAATCTGAAAAAATGAAAGCCTCTCGTAGGCTGTAAATCTGCGAACAGGAAACCTTTATTCTTCATTGTACAATATTTTTTATATTCAATCCTATTTTTTTACTCCAGGAAACGTGATGCTTGTATGTATCCGCATGGTCATAGCTACACCTGGAAAAATAACTTATTAAAGGATGCAATCATCTAAAAACCTGAAATTAGAGAGAATACTCTGCCAAAACCGAGAGAGTACGACCCCCCCTCCAGACGACGTAACACTACGACCCCCCTTCGATTCCCGAACCTCAAGCTTGACCCTGGTCGAAACTGAAGCGGCCATCGAAACTCTACTCACTCGAGGCGTCCCTAATCAGTACAGTAAAATCAGTACGAAAGCTGTACAGTGGATTCACCACCACGATTTCACCGTTCTACAACGACGTCGTCGTCCGCGTGAGGAGAGCGGTTTGGCGAGGTGACATCGTATCCTCGAAGCTCTCCAGCGCCACCCTCGAAAACGACATGCGCGAACTAGAATGGGAAGACATGGTAGTGAAGGTCAACGGCCGGCAACTGCATCATGTTCGCTTCGCTGTCGACATGTATTAGCCCGGAGAAGCGAAAGCTGGTCGAGTTGGATCGTGTAGGTATGTGGAAGCGTCGGAGTGCAGCTCACAAAGACGACGTTCATGAGGAACGGACAACTTTCTGATGTCCCATTCTCGCTAAAAGAATCGAAGATCTCCGAGTGCTCCAGCTACGCGTATCTGTGTCGCGAAGTCAACATGGCCAACGACTTGGCCTGAGGCAGAGGAAGGAAGGAGGAAACGAGCGGCTTGGGAGCTTTCAAGAGCGTCGAAGAAGTTGTGAAGAAGACGGAGAACGTCCTCCTATTCAACTTTCCTGTTCTTTCTACACGCAAGCCTCCGAGACCTGCACCATAAGAGAGCAGGATGAACAGTCGATCAGCGTCGCGCAGCGTGGAATCAAGAAGATGATGCACGGAGTGACACGATTTACGCAAGAGTGAGAGAAGGCCTCTGGATTCCGATGATCATCGACGTTCGAAGATCAGAACGCTGTCGCATGGGCCAAGTTGTCGAAAATTAGGTGGGATGGCCAAGAAATGAGTTTCGCAAATATCCGCGAAGCCATATTCGACTTGCTTTTCCATGGGATGTTAAACAAGTCCCAGGATCCTGCCAATGACTTGAACAAACGTCTTGGTGAAAGCCCTGAACGAACGATATGACGCTCTTCGTGTCCTTCTCTAGCGAGTTGGATGGAGCACTCTGGCACGCGAAAGGAACGAAGAGAGACGCTGCTGGCGCCAGCTCCAGCAATTTGATGGTGAACAGGACGACAGGTGATGTGTCCCGCAACTGTTCAATTCTTCCTGCTATTTAAGTAAAATTTTAAGGTTTTTGCATTCACTTTATTTTCTTTCAGTCTTCTCCATAGTTTTTGCATCATTTCCGGAGTTTTGCAGGAGGGTATCTTAGTTGAGCCCGTTTAACTGGAACTCCTCAAAATGCGATTGTGAGTGCTAGGACAAATAGCCCATAAAAGTGGGACTTGTAGAGATGGCGATCAAATTGTCTTCTCAGTTGTTGGTTTTACGGTACATCGAAGTGATTTGGAAAAAGTTCCGCAGCACGTGCTTCCCTCTATCGAGCGGCTCCTCTCACTCCTATCCTGAGTAGTGTTCACAATAGTGGGCCAATCCTTCCCATGATATATGGTATACTCCCATGGGACTATCCGCGGACGCTCGTCGTCGACTCGCGACGCCCCGCGTCATATTGGAGCGCGTTTTTGGAGCCGGACTACAGGAGAAGTATAACTGTAAGATATAAAAGGCTCTAACCAGTCACCGCTGTCTGCGCTGCAGAAGGCAGTTTTCAACGAATGACTATCAACAACAACAAAAAAATCGACACAAAAGGAGATTGTGGAGATGTTGACACTAACTAAGTAGGCTGGAGTCGGAAATTGAGTGGCTGGCGGAATCGACGAGTGGGGGTTGACGGGATGCCGGGTACGAGTGGATGTGGGTCCTCTGTGGGAAGTCCCTCCCCTTTTATAGAGCCGAGATCATAGGTCTGGCGCTTCTTCCCGCGCATTTCGCATCGTCCTCTTTGGCCCTAAACGGACCCTACCGACATGCCTTCCCTCTTCGAAGACATCGTCCTCGATGTCGCGGGTATTTATGGCAACGCCTACTGCACGGTTTCTCACCGCTTCAAAAACATACTTAGGTTGCATTGCACCGACATAATTATTAAAATATTGAGCACCCGCCTCGGGTGCTCCAAGCTCAACAAACAATTTGTCATCAATCACAGCATTTCTAGAGGTGATATACACTTGGTCAAATTACTAAGGTTGCGGATAGCATCACAAAAGATTTCCATAGATCAGCCATTCCCATCCATTTTCTATAGTTTCTCGACATTATGGGCGGCCATGCAGTTACGATCAGGCCTCATTCAAAATAGGCCTTGGTCAACTTGACCAACTTATTGGGAACATCATCCTTGAACTGCGAGTCTAGCGGCCAAATTATTACCCAGGCCCGCCACGTCTTCCAATCGTCGAGAACTCCAGTCAATCTCCCGAAATTGGAAACGACCTTAGTGACGATGTCTCCACGGAGTCCGTCACGCTTCATCGGATTCGCACCCTCGAATGTGACGTACACTACTGGGCCAGTTTTCCTTGGTCGACTTCTCACCTCTCGCCTGGTCCTCGGTTTCTTCTCGAATCTTCTGTAGAGCTTTATCGTACGATCGAAGAACATCGTGATTTTCAATAGGGGTGTAATCAACAATGTGTTTTGTATTACACAAGAAGTCCGTTCAGTCGACGCTTCTCCCGAAAGCGAACATGAGGACAATCTTCAAGGAGCCTGTGTCAAAACAAACGTGTCCTTTGCGGTAGAGCTTTATTTTTGTTCTTAAGTCGAGGCTGAAATATGCTGCAGGCCAACCATGCATTCCATGTGCTTTCAAAGTCTTCTCTTGTCACTGCTCCAGGGAACTGAATTCCCTCTATATCTCCAAGTTTTGCGCCTTCGAAACAGTCATCTGCGCACTTGAAGAGTAAGTGTCCTTTTTTCAGCGGGCTGAGCAGTGCTGCTCCTCTGAAATGAGCTTCTGTTATTTTACATACCTTCGCTACTGGTCGGCCTTTCTGCCCACCCTTTTTTCCTCTGCTAGTTTTCAATTTTTGCGTCAGAAAATAATTGGGTACCACATGCAGCATGTCAAACTGTACCCTTATAGGTTCTGCATTTTCACCTATCCTGGTGATAATGGCTGAATTGTCACTTGACTCATGTACTTTGACTGGTCCAACCCATTAGGTAATCAGTTTTGGATGACTACTCTTGCTTTTTCCAGCAGGCGCGAGGATATACACTCTGTCCCCTACCTTCGGATGTCGTGCCACGTGCACTTTATTATGTTCGCCATACTGTTTCTTCATACCATCCCTAACCAGTGCGTTGTACTGTTTCATCCGTTCGTGCACTTCTGCTACGCCTTGAAGAAGCTCCGCTTTGTAGTCATCTACATCCTGATCATCAAATGCCACGAAAGTTCTGCGTTAGGGATAATGTCTGAAGGAAAATTCCCAAAAGTAAGGACTCCCAGTAGCTGAGTGTGGAATCATATTATAGGACATTAAACAAAACGGGAGTCGTATATCCGTTTCTGTTGGAACCGTATTGGTCTTTCTCATAATTGCCTGTATTGTTCCATTTAACCGCTCAGTCGCTCCATTTTTCCTAGGGCTGTAGCTATTAGTGAGCTCTATTCTTTGTTAGCTCGGTTATTTCCTCCAACACCTTGTTTTCGAATTCTCGACCTCTATCTGATATTATGGCCCTTGGCTAACGGCAGCCTTCGGCTATCCATCTAACAAACAGTGTTTCCGCTACCGTCTGCGCAGTCTTATCCGGTACTGGGTACGCGGCGGCGTACTATGAGAACAAATCGATAACAGTTATGTTAGGCAACCCAACCATTTGACCTAGTTTTGATGTCCCTTGGCCATTGTTTGATTATCTCTTGAACTTTTGACTGTGAGCGCGATCTCACGGGTGACGTGGTATATAAGCGTACTGGTACTAGCAGAGGGGTTCGGATCGCTCATTGTATTGTTTGTATGTGTCTCGTATTGTATTCTAGATAAAGTTTGTTCAATCACTTCGAGTCAATTTAGGGAAAACCAGCTGGTAAGAATCCTTGAAGCCTTGGATAAGTCTTCAGCGGTTCTAGCGCGCCGGTGCCACTGACCATCGCGAGAGTGGGAGTGAACTTATTTGGGGACCGAACACAGCTGGCTGGGAGGTGAGGTCGAAGTGAAAGGAGGGCCGGTTTAGCCATAAGCCCATGTTGTGGTCGATAGTAAGGCCAGTACCAAGTGAAGGGTGTGTTGACGAAGTCGAAGCGGGTCGTGCAGAGCCTGGAGCCCACGTGTGTGGTCGATATCCGGGCCAGTGAACCTACCAGTGTCACACGTCAAGCACCGTGGTGAACTGGGTGAGCGGAGGACGGCTGAGCAAGACGAGAAGGATGCAATCGATTGAGCCGATCGTTATGGCTGCTGGCCATAGACAAGGGTGCGGGTGCCAAGACGGGAGTAAGAGGCGCGCTAAGCGAACAGGAAGGCCCAAGATCTTTCAAGTATCGATCAGTTTCTATTAAGTGGGCTTATATGAAGTAGCCGTTCAACTCACCGATCCCACTCATAGTCGTCTCAGTATTTGCGTTCATCCTACAGTGGTGCGTACTCGTGCGTCGTATGGTCGTGACTTGAGTACCGTCGCACCGAACGTTTAATCGTAATTTCAATTGCAGGACTCGCAAGACGGACCGCCAAGAAGAGATGTCGTCTGCCCCGTCATATTCGCAGTCGCACGACGAAATGGATTTGGAAGAAACCCGAACAGGCTCTGGCGTTTCACTAAAAAAAATTTGGAAGGTGCGCGCAGAGGATAACAGCGCAAATTGCCGCTATAGCAATTACACACTGAGCTGCTGGCCAAAACCTTGCGCACAGACGACCCTAGAAGGGATAGTGCGGCAAGCGCAGTAAACGAGCAGAGCACGTTTGTGAAAGAAATAGTAAAAGCTTCGTGTATGAATTACGCGAACTGTGCGGATCAAGGGTGGAAGATGACAAAAGCGAACTATTGGAGGTCGTGCAAATTGGGAAAGCGAGTCAGCTCAGGCGTTACATGGATGGTTTTGCGGAGACGGGAGCCACGCTTAGAAGAGTTTGCATAGCAGCTTGAATGTCCGAAGGACATGGTAAACGCACGGCTGCGGGAAACCTTAAGTGCACTGCGCTTTGAAAGAGAAAAGAGTAAAGGATTGCAGGAGCAACTACAAAGTGAGAGGTTTCAGGTGGAAGTCCTGAGACAAGAGGTGGAGAAGCTTCAGCGCGGGACAAGGGATGACCATGAAGCCGCGAAGACCGGTATGTCACATGATGCAGGCAAACAAATTATCAGTCAAGACTAAGTGTTTCATTTCAGGAATCGCCGGCCTCGACTTGGAAGCCATCGACCCAAAGATCCTGCTCGAATATGCTGACCGGAGAATACGTGAATCGTGAGTAGCAATCCCGAAGCACGACACTGGTCGGACACAGTGAGAACATTGATAAGTTTTCAATGAGCGACCATATTCGAACGTTAACACTACCAGATGTCTCCCCATTTTCGGATAAACCGAACGAATGTTTCAAAAGCTTTTTGCGGTCATTCGAAATTAAGTATTCAAGAAATCAATCGAAAGACTCAAGTCGCTTGCAGCTGTTTCAAAGCTTTCTTCGTAGATCCGCTCTTGTTGTATTTGGAACACTGCCAAGGGATGTACGCGAAGGAAGGTTTGATGAAGTAGTAGAAGCTATGAAAAAACGCGTGTGTGTTGATTCAAAAAGCACTTAAAGATGGCCAATCAGTAGGCGAGTTTTGCCTACTATTAGAAAGGTTATTCAATAAGGCGTGCCCTGATGTGCCCCGAGAGGTAACAGTGCTCTAAAAAGCTAAGAATTTATGCAGACAGCTTTCGAACAGGAATGGTAGTTACTGCTCGACGGAGACCTTGGAAACCAGCGGAAGAGGCTTACGAAAAGGTAAATGTGGTGGTGCTGCGTCTGGAAAGAAGTGACAAAATTGCGGAGGAATGCAAAGGCGGACCACAACGTCCATCTACTTGGGCAGATGAGCAAAATGAATAAGCCTAAGTCAAGCATGAGTGAGGATAGGACCTCTGTGGATGGTGCCGACAGAGAACTGCAGGATACCGCGATAGAAGTCAGCACGAGGTTCGACTGAAAACAGGGAATGGGAACACCCAATTGATCAA
Source organism: Heligmosomoides polygyrus polygyrus (assembly GCA_947396885.1). NCBI lineage: Eukaryota > Metazoa > Nematoda > Chromadorea > Rhabditida > Heligmosomidae > Heligmosomoides > Heligmosomoides polygyrus. The sequence goes on from CANDYH010000001.1 coordinate 161,124, forward strand.
AGGCAGGAAAGGAAAAGGAAAGGAGCCACGTCCGTGTTTCAAGTGTGGCAAACCAGGTCGCTTTGCAAGGAAATGTAAGGGCAATGTAAGTCCATCGCGGGAGCCAAACATAGAGGATCGGCGGCGATCTCCGGGAGCATATGCTTCGCTGGTGGAAAAGTGGACTTGCAATTGAAAGCAACACGGGATGAGAGTGAAGACAATCTTTTAGGTTAGAGATCGGTTGTCAACATCTCGATTGTTGGCTTGGAAGCAACGGCTCTCTTGGATACCGGATCACAAACAACGATAATTTCTGTGCGACTTTTAAAACGAGCTATAGACGCAGGCGAAAACTTGGGCAATTATTTATATTGAACAGTTACCGTGCCAGACGATTTTAAACGGCGGATATCAGGACCGGCTCACCGTAACCGAAGTGCGGGTCGCGCCGCGACTTTGTTGTCTGTGCCCTCCTAGCTCAGAGATCGCGCCTCCGCGTCCACGCTGCGACGTCCGATCGATGTCTTGTGCTCCCGCGATGGCACCGTGTGCAAGTGGGTCGTGGTGCAGTAGGTAGAGGGTTTACTTCATATGAGGGATGTCGGGGGTTCGCTTCCCTGCCGTCGCGGCGTTTTTGCACTTCAGCTGAGTATCTGAGATCTGGGAGGTTTCGACATCTACACGACGTTGCGCGTTTTTTTGCGCATTATTTCAGCCGTATGCGCTTCGCCGCTAGAAGAGCGCAGAATTCAGATGCGGACTCCCCCTGAGCAGCGAAAGCAGTTTCCATACGAGCAGCTTATATGGCACACACCCTGGAGTTCCTTCCCTGGCCTGGCTCTGCGCTCAAAGAGCGCAGAACCCAGCCGCGAACTCCCCCTGAGCGAAGAAAGCACTCTCCATACGAGCAGCTTGTATGGCACACCATGGAGCCCCTTCCCTAGCCTTGTTTTGCGATTGCACAATGGACGTCTCACCCGAGGCCTAAGGTTACGGTGAGCCGGTCCTGATATCCGCTCTTTATAATCCTGTTACCGTGCCCCAGAGTACGGATTTGCGATGCGTCAGGAAATGAGATGTCGTTTCTGGATGGCGTCAGAGTAATTTAATTTACGGTTGGAAAAAGAGGTAAAAGAAGTCAAAAGAAGTCTGCCACCAAGTCAAACTCGGTGGATAATAATCGAGATAACCCAGAAGCGAAGATGAAACGGCGAGTGTTCATTCCTTCTGGTGGGAGCCAAACGCTTACCGTCTCATGCGCAGCCTCGCTACAAGATCCTTATCTGTGTTCAGCAAACCCAGCCGTCCAGATAGGGTTTGTAGTGCGTCAGATGAGAATGAGCTAGATATTTCCGTACTTAACAACATCAACCAAGGTATGGTATTTAAGGAGGGTGACGTAATCGGTCAATGGAGAAATGAGGAATGGATAAAGCCAAGCTCATCGAACCAGACAGTGACATGTTGGATCTGAGCAATCAAAGAAATAGGTTACGCCCATGAAAGACTTAAAAAATTTGAAGGAAATGGTTCAAAGGATGAATTCCTAGCAGAGGAAGCGGTAGCGATAATAGAGTCCTACGGCGATGTCTTTGCAGTGACGGATGCTGAATTAACTCCACCAGACTTGGTTGTCCAGGAAATAGACACAGGTGACCACAGACCGATAAAACAAAAAACAAGACCAATCCCGATTGGAGCAAGGAAAGAGTTTAACGGAATTATCAGGGAGTTGGTGTAGAGGGGAATTGTAGAGGAAAGCCCATCAAATTGGGCTTCGCCAGTCGTCCTAGTGAAGAAGAAGGACGGAACCCTGAGGCTTTGCATAGACACAGGAAGTTAAATAAGGTAACCCGTCAGGACTCGTATCCGCTCCCTAGTATTTATGCCGTGTTACAAAGCCTAAGTTGGAAGAAAGTTTTTTCAACGATGGACCTAGCATCAGGATATTGGCAAATTAGAATAACAGGAGATGCAAGCGGAAAACTGCCTTCACAACAAGTGAAGGATTATTATAGTTCACGGTACTAACTTCCGGACTTTTAACGAGTCCTGCAGTCTTCCAACGCCTAACGGACACAGTGATAAAAGGACTGGATTTGGAAGTATCTGTCTACAGCGACGATATTCTGATCGCAACGGAAACGTTACAGTCCCACTACCAAGTAATGAAGTTGGTGTTCGAAGCGCTTCGAAGGGCTAATCTTCGCCTGAAACCGCAAAAATGTGAGTTCCTGAAGGAAAGCGTATCCTTATTGGGACATTGAATACATAAAGACGGAGTATGTGCGGACACAGATAAGATGCAGAGGATATTCAATTGTCCAAAAAGTGTGGCCGACTTAAGGATATTCCCAGGAATGGCACCACACTATAGGAAATTCATTGCGCGATTCTCCAAAATGGCCAAATGCCTCTATCGCAACCAGTCCTAACAATAACTGGCAATGGGGTGGCAAAGAAGTGAAGAGCTTTGAAGCCCTGAAGAAAGCCATGACAACTGCTTTGGCGCTGGCCCAACCCAACGTGGTAGCGATCGAGGATGGAACCAGGCCTTTCAATATTTACACGGATGCTCCCAGGGAGGGGATCGGCGCCGTGCTACGTCAAGAAAAAATTATAAACGTTTACATCCCATATTCTTTGCTTCGAAGGGAGTAACAAAGGCAGAGAAAAACTACCACATAACGGATTTGGAAGCACTAGCGGTAGTGTTCGCATTGAAGAAATTTCATTTCTTCATCTATTGATTGAACGTAGTCGTAAGAACCGACCACCAACCGCTGACCTGCCTGTTCAAGAGCACAAACGTCTTGGCTAGAGTACTTCGATGGGCAATAGAAGTCCAAAAGTATTGTTCAAATATTAAGTACGTCGCTGGAAAGGTTAAGCGTCGCGGACGCTCTGTCCCCTAGTGCTGTGAAGCTACCAGACGAGGACTTGCCTACGGAACACAAGCAAGATTTGATAATTTTCGAAGTAGCTGCGGAGGATAGCGAATGGTTGCAAGAGCTGCAGCAGGATGACGATTATAAGCAGCTATAAGTGATTCGAAAGATCATTTGGATCACAAGGAAGTAAAACTGCCAAGGTGCGTTTTTTTTTCTTCAAAATTCCGAGTTGCACACCTCTTCATCGACAACGGCGACCTGAAAATGATGTTGGAAAAAAATTCCGTAAGAGTGGTACAAAAATTGAAGAAGAGAGAGCTGTTCAACGAAGCGCATAGTGGTGCGATGACAGGGCATCTAAAAGGACGCAAGTCGTACCGGCAGTTAAAGAAGACAGTATTTTGGGAAGGAATGAAGGCCGATATTGCGAAGTGGTCCAAGCAATGCTCCTTCTTAGCAAGAGCCCATGAAATGCATATCCCACCCTTGAGGCCGTTCACAACAAGCGCTCCATATGAACTCGTTGGCATAGACCTGGTGGAGTACGGACAGACAGACAGGGGGAACAGATATGCACTAGTTTTATAGACCACTACTCGAAATTCGCTGGTGCGCAGGGATGTACGGAAATATTACTGGAAAAAGCGGAAGACGAAAGACGGAGCGGAAACGCTCAAAAATGGCCGGAAACCGGAATACGAAACGCGGAAACGGAAATGACACATGTTCGCCGTTTTTTCCAAACTGCATTTGAAACGGCGTAAGAAGCGGCTTCCATTGCGCAATTCTTGCTCAGAACTTTGCAAGCAGCAGAATATTCCACAGATTAATGCTCATCCTCATCACAGCATAGCATAACGAAGCATGATTTCATAATATATTGTTAGGATAACCTTTAAGCTATGGCTAGAGCAATAAACGAAAACAAATGCAGGGTCTTATCTCACTATTTCAGCATAAGGTCTCTCCACTGTTTCCATATCTAGTTCCTGCGACGGGTTTTTCGCTGACGTTTTTGATGTTGCAATTTTCTGAACCTTGACTGAACTAACCAGTTGAGACTACTTACTGACCCGCATTAAAAAAGCTGACTCGGGTGAAGACAAAATTGGAGTAGCCACCTAGTTCATTTTCCGACCAGGAAAGAGGTTCCTCTCAACATTTTTGGAAACCTGAGGCATCATGGGCGACGTGGTGACTGCACAGATATCTGCATACTCAACATTAGCAGTTACATTACAGTCACCAAAGCTAATACACAGCATTCATTCTGGGATCTAACAATAAGATGATAACTGGATGACTGAATGGTCACGGTGGGTCCATACTTCCACAGGAATATTCAGTCTGAGCCGCCTGGAACCCCCACGCCCAAGGTGGCACAGCTGAACAGATCCTAGAGGGTTCTCGAAGCAATAGTTATGTCAGAATTCAACAAGTCACCCTAGTCAATCAAAATAACTTTTCCTGGTAGACAGTCGTGATGCTTCATTAAAAAATGAATTGCATAACTTTATGGATGAATATCACACCTAACGAAATTAAAAGATGAAATTTACACCTTCGATCAGGAACACTGATGTAATCTTGGGGCAGACACCCGCATGGCACAACTTCTACTGAGCCATTTGTTTCATGACATTGCGCTATATGCTTACAAAGTTTTTGTAGCTATTTGTAAGTAATGGATCAAAAATTTTATGATTATTAAAATGTTGAGTGCACTTTCTTAGCATACAATGCATACATAGCCTTTGCTGGCCCACTAATTTTGCCTTGCACTCAGCCCTTTCCGTTTTTGAGTACCTTTTCTTTGGTAGTCTAACCAATTCCAAGAATATTAATACTAGAGTTGTCAAACAGTAATTCTTTCACAATTGTATGAAGAAGAACCCTTTTTAGTTGATAAGCTGATTGTGTTCAATAGAAAACTAGTCTGGAACAGTGCCCATTTCCGTTTCCGCCTTTCGGTCCAAAAACAGGCGAAACACGGAACGGAACGGAAGAGCCAAAAATGGCCGGAAACCGGAATTCGGGACACGGAAACGGAAATTCCGCACATCCCTGCTGGTGCGTAACCGATTCCCGACAAAGCGCACGTACTGTCGCCTGCACCCTATTCGAACGACGGGTATAGGTGGCCCAAGTGTGTTCATTCTGATCAAGAACCTGAGTTCATAAGTTTCGTTCTATCCAGTATGTTAGATTACGGGTATAGCGAAGTCGGTAACGAAGGGCTATAACACGAGAGAGAACAGCATGGCCGAAAGAGTGATAGGGACGCTAAGCAGAATACTCCGTAAGAGGACTATGATACCAACAGAATAGGATCTGCTTCTCCCTTGACAGTATTTGCCTTAACGCAACGCCTCATGACGCTACTGGGGAGAGCCCATTCTATACTTGCTACTATCCCTTTAAGGTGATACCTAACGATAAGTTATTGTTTAATCATGTTGCCGCTGACGATTACAAGCATTAGTTGCTAGCTGGTATTGGCCTAGCTCATGATTGGGCGGGTGAGTTGAATGAGAGCTACAAGCACAAAATGAAGGAAATCTACGATGCGCGACATAAATAGATCAGCAGAAACTACCTAATGTCGGAGGCAGGGTGTTTCTCAAACTGCCTAGAGAAAAAGCCGGCAGGAAGTTTCAAGAACTTTGTGAGCCGTGGGCAGGACCCTATAGGGTCATCAAACAAGCTAAAACTCCGCTCTTATTTTCCACATAAACGAAAAGGAGGAGCCAACAAGATAATCTCGATGGACACGATAATTACTGTTCCGACTGAGATTTCTAGTGAATCGATTATAACCAAAATAAAAAAGCTAAGCGACGTCAAGCATTCGTTAACAGTATCCTTTCTAGGACAACTCCGACAGGTTAAGATACAAGAGCTTTCGGTCTATTTTTCCGCTGTCCGGGACGACTGCACAGTAAAAACGGTGCCACGTACGACAATTACGATTCGAGACAAGTTGTCCCAAGATGTCGTGCCCTCTGTAGGAGAAACGATGGGAAACCTTCGCTTCGATGTAATTTTCAGTCTCGCTCGTCTGATTTCAATTTTCGAAAGCAAACATGATGTCGACCGCAAACGGTTTCTGAAGGCTAACCCTTCATATACTCTGGTTACGGCGTCGGGCGTACAAAAGGCATTTTCGTTTTTCAAGCATTGCTGTGATTACTGTTTCGCGCTGTCACCTTGCATGATGATTCTATTCACAGTCTCTCTCATGGCGGCGGCACCGGTGTCCCTATTAACCTGCTGAACGAGCTCAACAAAGAAGGCGTCCGATTCGCGGAGCAAAACTTATGGAAAGACGTTTGCGCCATTGAAAAGCAGCAGCAGAAAATTCTAGTCCTCCTACCAGACGGATTCCGTGACACTAAAGCAGTGATTAAGAAGCAGAACATGGTGGAGCGCCAAGTGTTCTGGAAGTTGAGTGACGTCAGCGAGCTACTGACTGGATCCGATACGCACGCATGTGTGATTTGTGGACCTATGTCGGACGTCGCATTCGCGAAAAAGGAATGGTGTAGACTCGCGTCAGCTTTCGCATCAGCTGCTCGGAATAAATCAGAAATTATCGCCGTAGCCTCGTGGTCCTCGTGAAGAATCTGCATACTTCCAGAATCGGATGGATATGAACCAAGCAGAGAGCAGGAAATTGGTGGCACTCATGGCTCACAATACTGTTAGTCTCATACCGATGGTGGAAACCACTTCTAAGCCGTCCCATGGGCCCAGGCGCACCCAAGAGAATCAAGTACGGAACCATACTCGAAGAAGACGATTACCTGCAAATGCTGATCGAATATGTGAAAGCAGAAGTCGCCCGACCGCCGCTGCTCGAGTCTTCGCCTCGTGGACTCACAATGCGCAAGTATTTCAAAGTCAGAAAGGAGACTTCGCGTTCCCAGGAAATATGCACAATTGGACAATGGCACTGCCCTACAGCCTTCGAGGACGTGGTGGAACGGCCTTCGTGGACGCGGGCGACGCTACTGACTACGATCTCGACTCCAGCGGCAAGGACGCCGCTTCACCCCAGGGGAGATATTAGGCAACCCAACCATTTGACCTCGTTTTGATCTCCCTTAGCCATTGTGTGATTATCTCTTGATCTTTTGACTGTGAGCGCGATCTCACGATCGTGCGGGTGACGTGGTATATAAACGTACTGGTATTAGCAGAGGGGTTCGGATCGCTCATCGTATTGTGGTTGTGTCTCTCGTATTGTATTCTAGACAAAGTTTGTTCAATCACTAGTCGACCTAAGGAAAACCAACTGGTAAGAATCCAGGAATACTTGAAGCCTTGGATAAATCTTCCGCGACTCTGGCACGCTGGTGCCACTGGCCAGAGTGGAAGTGATCCACTTATTGTTACCACGTATTTGTTCCCTCTTGATGTCATCCCTAGCTCCAAGATGTTGTCCACTCCAATCACTTCATATGGGCTAATAGTTACTAATGGCTTCAGAGGAGGGACAATAGTCAGCCTGTAGTTATGGATGAAACATTTCTGACATTCTTTCTACCACCTGTGAGTATCTTGAGCAATGTCTTCCAAAAGGCTTGCTTGGACAGTCTATTTAGCAACTTTTGCGCGTTAAAGTGCCCTCCAGATTGTGCTGCATGGGCTTCGTGGAAAATTTCGTAACGAAAATTCTCTGGAACAACGAAAACTAAGGATCCGTCTTCCTGGCACATAATCAGCTCGCCATTATATAATACGAAATCAGCCACGCGTACAAGAAATCTGCACTCTGGTATTCGTACTACTCCATCTGTCCTACCATTTACCAAACACAGAATTTTTTCTGCTAACAAAGGATCTCTTTCCATCTCCTTAAGCCACTTGGTCTTTTGTGCAACTCGTATCGAGTTCACTACTGCCTCATTTTCAACTTCTAGCGAATCCATGCTCGTGCTGGCAAGTTCTGTACTTAGGGCGACATTTGCTTTAACTTTTACATACTTGATTCTTAAATTGTACCGCTGCACTTCTAAGGACCATATGAGTACTAGCACGGACACATCAGCTCTTTGAGAAAGTGCAGTGTGTCATAACGGCTGTAGGCAGTCCATAAATGAATGTGTAGAACCTCGACAGGGCAAATATCAACGCGAGAGGCTCCAAATTAGTGACATGGTACCGTTTTTCTGCTCGACTCAAGGACTTCGAGGCGAAGAAGATGGGATGGAGACTCCCATCTCTTCCTTCTTGCGATAATACTGCTCCGAGTCCCCTACTTGAGCATCTGTGCAGATTATAAACGGCTTCTTTCCCTTTCTCGCGGCTTCTACGTCTGGTTGAGCTAGGATGGTTGCGTTACAAATCATCTCCTTCACTTTAACAGAAGCCTCTTCGTGCTTTTCGTTCCGTGACCATCTCGTTTTTGCCGAAAAAGATATATTGCGTATTTCGGAAAGCCTTGGCAAAATTTCCTGTAATACGAGGCCATTCCAAAGAATGTTCTCAGTTCCTTCGCATTCTCTGGTCTTTCGTAGTTTTGCACTGCTGCCACCTTCTCAGGATCCATATGCAAATCATTCTCATCAATAAGGTGTCCTAGAAATGATATCTTGCTCTGGAGTAGTACACATTTCTTTGCTCTCAAACGAAGCCCTGCTTGTCCAAACTTTTCACGAAGCCTTCTTAATAATTCGAAGTGTCTAGCCTTCGATTCCGTGCAGATAGTGATGTCATCGATATATCAGAAGACCAGTTTACCTAGCAGGTCGTGGAGAATTCTGTTCATAAGTTGTTACAGGATGTTTTGTTGCGATCAAATTTCTTGCGCCAGGCGGGACTCGAACCCGCATCTTCTGGTTTCCGGGCAGCGATGTTCGCCTTACACCACCGGCGCTGTTTGAATGCACGTAACATCCGCGATATACTCGAGGTCTGTCAGCACCCACCCGTGATACGGAATGGGCCGGCCGCTGATATCAGCATGGAACCGGTTAAGCTGAAGACCTTACTAGTAACAATGCTTGAACACATTTGCTTAAGCCTGGAGCGGCTGGTAGAGAGGCCATATGTTGTTACAGGATGTTTTGTTGCGATCAAAACTCTTGCGCCAGGCGGGACTCGAACCCGCATCTTCTGCTTTCCGGGCAGCGATGTTCGCCTTACACCACCGGCGCTGTTTGAACGCACGTAACATCCGCGATATCCTCGAGGTCTGTCAGCACCCACCCGTGATACGGAATGGGCCGGCCGCTGATATCAGCATGGAACCGGTTAAGCTGAAGACCTTACTAGTAACAATGCTTGAACACATTTGCTTAAGCCTGGAGCGGCTGGTAGAGAGGCTATATGTTGTTACAGGATGTTTTGTTGCGATCAAAACTCTTGCGCCAGGCGGGACTCGAACCCGCATCTTCTGCTTTCCGGGCAGCGATGTTCGCCTTACACCACCGGCGCTGTTTGAACGCACGTAACATCCGCGATATCCTCGAGGTCTGTCAGCACCCATCCTTACCTGTGCTTGCTGGCTGTCTTTCTGAAGCTCCTGAAACGACGATCTGAGTAAACCGTCTTTCTCTGCGCTGTGTACTTCGTGTTACAAACCATCAATATCGCGGTCGTTTGCTTCTACGAAACCCTTTGCACCATATTCACCGGCGCTTTTCTTGAGTTCTCTGACGACACGGACGAACTGTGATGCTTCAACATTTAGCTCATCAAACAAACTCATTAGGATGTCCCCATCTCGCTCCATAGTTTGTATGTATTCTTGCCAGTCTTCTTTGGTTTCAATGCCTCGCATACTCAAGATTTTCCCTACCTCTTCATCTAACGTGACAGCAACCCCACAACGCGCTATCAGTCGTTCCACTGGTTCATCTACTTTATTTAATGCTTCACTCAACATGTGGTCCTGCTCGCTCTTATAGCGTGCTGATATCCTATGTTCTGGCAACCCTTCTCTCATGTGAGCCGGTATGCTCCTTATAAAGAGTTTTAGCAATACTCCATCTCACACCTCAAAACATTTGGAAAACTCACTCCTGCGAATTTTCCCTGTCCATCTCTTCCATTTGAGCTTTTCCACCATCTACAGCCTTTTCTGAAAACAGTGAACCTTGCTTGGGTTGTCAAGCACAAATGTTCGCTAAACACACTTGGCGCGAAACTCGACGGATAAAAACGGTCGGACGGCTTCCCTATACACTCAAGTTCTGGCAGGAACAACGCCCTTCGTGCCTTTCACCGATTCGATATCCGATCGATTATCTCCTCACGCACTCGCTTCTCTCTCCACCCTCACTCTCGGTGGCTCACGCTTCCTCTCTCAAAGCAACAAAGCAACCCATGGAAGTAAGCGATTTTCCTCCTGTATGAAACAATTGCGACTATGGTTGAAAAATCATGTGAAGGGTACAACTGAGGTGCCTCTAAGAGCAAAAGCTGATGGAGCTCTGCAACTGATGTCTCTTCAAATAAAAGCTATTAAGGAAGAAGGACCTGTCATGACAATGGCTTTCGACGCGAAGAGCTGTGTCTTAAGGAAAAATACTAACTTAAGACAACCGGCAACTCTTCTCTCACTGTGATTTCTTACTTTGATAAATAGCTGCCAGAAATACACGAGAGGAAGAAGTGCCTGCCTGTTGCATAGTCATCTATAATGAGGAGCTTATGGGAACCACAACTTCAAGTTAACACGTGTAATGCTATTCGATGTTTATTTGGTCCACCGGACAACTTGAGTGGATGTTAGACAAATGCGTAAAGAATTTTTGTCGGAACAGCTTTCTTCGGTTCTTACACCATATATTGACATCAATAGCTGGCATAGTTTCTTGGTTTAGTTTGTCTACAACGGAACTTACCCATAACGACTATAGGTGCGCCGGGCAAGCGAAAAAACGCACTGTCGACAAGGCGTTTGCATCAGCAGTTTATTGAAAATAAAGGGCAAGAAAACGAATTACAAAACCTTTTTACTGTACAGACGTCTGTGATTTGCGAATGAGTGAAGTGAGTGATTTTCTTCCAATCAGTAAGCTTTATACGGCAGAATGTTTTTCTCTCAGTTCTCTTGTGAAAAGCGGAATCACACATACTAATTGACCTTCTTGCTTGTAGCCTCTTTTATCGCCCCCACCGTTGTAATGCAAAACTACAGATCTCCCATGATTTTTAAAAGGCTGCTAAGGTTTCGCAGTGCGACCATTTAGCAAATTACGAATTAATCTGCATAAGAATCTTAGGCAATATTCCTTGTCACAATGGAATGCTGCAATTTTTTTATCAAATGTAGAGAAGTGCAGAATGTTAGATCCGCGAGGGGTTTTACCATGTTCAGAGCCTTTATTCCCGTTCTAGGCATAAATAGGTTAGGAAGGCAATAAAGAGCATAACGCTTACCGACCAATATTCAAATATTAAGTTTGAGACTCACCACTACAGCGGTCATTATCTTTAAAAATACAGCAGCCTAAAAAACGGATGGCTGTCCATGAATGTTCCGTAAAGAGAATGAGAGCCACGTAGCCCTGCTCGTTTCTACCACCTCATTACCTCATACATTCGTTACAAGACATAACAAAGAAACTATAGCCGAGTTGTCGCGGTAGAACAAAGCGCTGTAACGCGATCTAAAACGCCATTCATTGGAGATCGATCAAAACGAGAATTTCAAGCAGGCTTGAAGTTGTTCCTAGGCATGAATGTTTGTTTTGCCGTCCGTTTTTCCTTCCTTTTTGTTCAACATTGTTCTAATGACTTTGTTCAGGTGGAGCGGAAGTTCGGACGGTTCCAAGTGATGGAAAACAACAAGAATATTGGAATTTTCATTTTGTCTTCCATATTCTGTCTATTAGTGATACTTTGCTTTAATGACTTTTATACGGTTGCACGAAATTTATCACGATTGCAGCGATCTCCTCCACTATTTTTAAGAGAAGAGGACCCGAACTTCCTGCGGATATGGATTCGGAAGAATCGGACGCAGGAAACCCTATGGATACGCTGTACTATTTATCGGTTACACACACCGTGTGGACGAGATACGCATCGTTCTAGTTGCACAGCATGTAGGAAAGGAATGTTTAGTATTTTAGTGAGAGACAATGGTAAAAATATGTAAAATAAGTAGACAGAGTTGCTAATGTCGTGTACTATATTCAGATTTTTAGTCAGAACATATTCTATGTTGTTGTTACCTCTTTGGTGGCATGATGTCGTTGAACACATTGAAAGAGGTTTTCTGAAGCATTCCTTAGGTTCAGTACAATTACCTTCCGTTCGTGTTTATTGATTTCAGTAAATGTTTACATGTGCGTGATTAACCATCAAATGCTTTAATTAATCCAAGCGAGGTTTGTTTTGTCACCAGGTGTTCATTTTCACTTTTCCTGAGTTGTGCAGATGTTTACTACGATAGTACTGTTAAAGGGATCAATAGATAATGATTGAGACTGAAAATGAAGGACTAAGGACATATAATGGCTATTTATGGGGCAGTAGAGTGTGATCAGTCACTTTTGTGTCGCAATCATCCTGAGCGGTCATTCTTGTGGCCGTTCCTTTCATCTGTCTACAACCATGTCTGCTTGTCGACCTTGCGTCGACGAGGTTTCGTAATGCCGAGCTCAGATTGTGCAACTTGACCAGCAGTCGGTAGCCGCTTCTTATAATCGACAGCCGTGACTGTCGATTAAAAAAATAAAAGATCAGAGTTTCTTCGTTTTCCTTCATCCGTCAACACTTCATTCTTACTGGTTGATGCTGTGGGGCTACCTTCTTATATGACACGATCTTCGCGCCTGTGACAAAGTTTTGGTCGCGATCCTTCACAACAACAAGGTCTATCTGAGTCCTGGTATTCCCACTATAAAACGAGATAAGATGAGAGTCGCGCTTACGAAACACGGTGTTCACTATGGTGAGGTTTTTCTGCATTCTCAAGGATGTGCGTACCGTCCGCGTTACGCAACCTATAACCGAATCCGCTATGACAGCTGTACCCGTCTTTCGTAGCGCCCACGTGCCCATTGAGGTCACCAGCGATAATGATAGCGTGTCTCAACGGAACTCTTGCTGTAATCTCATCAAAACTCATCCTTGGTTTGATCACAACAGCAAGTCTGCGGTGCACGCAGAGAAGAAGTAATACATAGAGGCGTGTATTAGCGGCGATAACGATCTTCATCAGTCGATCATCGGAGCGCTAACTACCTCGTTCTTGGAAAAGTATCAAGACAATGAATGTGAAAAAGCGAGTTCTCAAATGTTTATGCCGAATATTCTAGGAATAATGAAATAGTGTAATATTACTCGGCTTGATGACGACCAGCTATCTCACTTTCCCTGTTATGCTGACCTTCTAAACGGAACTTCTTCTAGTTTGAAAGTGATCACACTGTCGCTCCAAACTAAGTCTCCGGAGTTCCTCTGCGAGCAGTACATCTTCGACAGGAAGGAATTGAACGACTGAGGTATCAACAACTGCCTTGAGGCGTAAGGCACAGGGGACCATACACGTAATTAGGTAGGCCCACACTTTTTGATCTTGCCTCTGATCCGAGGTGATTGAAACAGGGCTGAAATGATCGAGTTGGCTGTTTTGAAAAGGGCAGCTTTTTGAACCCTTCTTCGGTCAGATCGGGTGAAGTAGGATATGAGAAAGTGCGGCTTTGCTAACGCTTATATGTGATACACTTCGAGTTAACAGCATTGAGGAATTGACGAGTTTTTGGTATCAGAAATGCTTCACGTAATGTGTACTTATACAAGGTTAGCTATTTCTGCATGAAACAGTTTGTGATGGTGGTGATTTACGATCATTTGCGTTAGCAAATGTTAGAAGAGAAATAATGGGTTTTTAGCTACCTGATCCATTTGAGAGTTGGCCAATCTAGTAATGCCGCGGTGTCTTCCGTCATCATCTTCCCTTTTGGATGTAGCTCGACTGCTCGTTTACGAAGGTGCACCGCACCTTCGCTATAGTGTTCCAATACAACAAGTTTAGGGGTTAAATAGTCGTTAGCTGCATGTATTAGACCATCTATAGTTTTTACTGCGTTACCGCTATACCGCTATCATTATCAGTTACATCTGTACCTTCGGTTGTGCTCACAGTATCTAGACTGAATAGTTGGCGAGTAAGGGCATCCGTTTCTCCATTGATACCTCCTGCTGGTGCAGAGTGCGTTTTCCTACCAACTCGAGGTACCCGATATTACAGGACCCAACTTCGTGTACAGGCCTGATGGAAGCTGTTGATTTCTACTGAGACCAACTATATTCTAGTAGTAGTCCAATTAGGATGTCATCATCCTATTTTCCCACTGAATCTGTTGCACTCAAGATCGGATGAACGTGGGTCGGTTGTAATAAATTTGCGCGTCAACTGCTTCAGATCTGAAGATTTGCCGTTGAGATCCTATAATAAATTCCAACTTGTAAGGATTTTTCGACTGCCCATAGTTTTAGGAGCTTACTGTAGTAACATTTTTGGGGTTTTCTGGTTGCAGTTCCAGAGACTTTCCTTTAACACATGACGACATCGCGCATTTCGCAATGGTGCGCGCGAGGAACAGTTGGTTTTTAAGCTAGCTGCCGCGTACACATCATTTATGCTGTGTATTCTATCTGACAGTATCCTACAGAATCGCTCTTTTTGCTGCCTCACTTTGATCGAAAATCCCATCAAAAATGATCTGCGTCGCCCTACGAGATCGCTTTCTTATGCAGCATAAATGGTGCGTGTTGTCGTCAGCGTGTTAAATTCGCTGTCAAGAAAAACGCTGACACGTTGGTCCGATTTTGTATTAAAATTTTGCGTGAGGGCCTGCGTGATCATTAGCCTTGAGTAAGGGACTGGAGCGGAAGATCTGAATGACACTGCTGGAGAAGGTGCAAGATTATCTTCCTTTGTTTGGACTTTATCAGCGTCCGAGTAGTCTGAATAATTGAAATTGCTTCTCAGACAAACGATGCTTTTTTGATTAAAGTTTGAAGCAGATCTACCTAATATAGAACTTCTGTCAACCTAAACCCAAATATTGGGTGAAGTGAATCGCATCCACTCCTGAGCAATTACTTCGATTGCGCCCTTGTAATGTCATCGGGCTCGAGTTTACAGGTTTGGATAACAAGTTAACATTTTAGGCTAACTGCGCTTTGACGTAGCTAGCAGATTGCATAGTGGTTCAGAAAAGGGAATACCAAGTATTCTCAGGAGAGAATAAACTTCAGTTCGGGTAAACCTGAAACAGAATTACGCGTCGCTCGGGTGATCCAAATTGGACTGCCTATAGTTCACACCGATGTGCGTTTAACGATTAACGGTTTACCGATTTACTGGTTTTACCGAATTTTTCGTTTGAAATTTTTAACGAAATTTAACGACGAATTTCCGTTAAATTGCATTAACGACGTTTTACGCGCCTTTTTCGAAATTTTACCTCTTCCTCGTGGAAATACCAACGAAGCCCTCTACTTACTTGAATCAGTGGATGTAGACCATCGTCCTCGTATTTCGAGATTTATTGGTGTTCTTCTTGCTTTTTGGCCATTTTATTTGCAAGGCTCCCCACTTTTTTCTGCTATTGTTTCACGTTTTTAGACTTTTTAGGACTTTTCTCGCGTTTGGTTGCTTCGTATTAATTCCTCATGCTTACCAAAATGAGTTCTCTCACAGCCTTTTTGTGAGAATTGTTTTATAAATGAGGATGAAAAAGATAGAATACGTGAAAAAAACATATAGTGCTAGAAAACTAGAAGAGAGACTAAGAGGCGAAACAAGAAAAGAAAAAGGATTCTTCCCTCTTCCCGCAAGTTTTGTGGAATGTTGGACTGGTTCTTCGTGCAGCATCAGGTCATGATTATAGGACTACATGGTGGCAACGTTGATCCCCTCCTAACTGGTAGAGCGTGACTACTGGCACTTTCATTGCCTCGCTTTTACTGAATTTCATGCCGTGCATGTCAACAGTAAGACTGTTGACATGCACGGCATGAAATTCAGTAAAAAAACCATTTTGTCTTCTTCTAGGGCTCGCTTCGCAGTCGTCTTTGAGAGAAGTGCAGTCAATGTACACGTGAACCAGTGATGAGTTTAGAGCAAAGCGCCAAACGTCTGGTTGAGGCTTCGCCCCAAACCCGGAGAATAGAACACCACGAACGTCTTCTTCTCTTCTTTAGACCTTCTCTCATTCATTACAGAAAAAAACTAGTTTTGCTATACAGAATGGTATAGCGGAATAGGGCAAAACAGGTCCATCACTTTCACTGGACCTCCCGTAACTGGTCCTTTATCACTGGTTCCCCTTTAATGTCAGCCCTTTTCCGGTTCACCCTTCACTGGTCCCCCTTCCCCTTTGTCGGTTCCTATTACTGCTCCCAGCTTCACTGGACCTCCCTTTACTGGTCCCCTCTTCGCTGGTTATCCTATCCTTCACCGATCCCCATTACTGGTCCCACCTATCTGCTCCCCCTTTTATTCATCAATCCTTTTCCGGCCCCCTTCACTAGACACCTTCCCCCCATTCACCGATCCCCATTACTCACCGGTACCCCTTCACCTGGTTCCCTCTTTCACTGGTCAACCTTCTATCGGTTCCCCTTCACTGGACCCCTCCCCAACTCACCAGTACCCCTTCACCTGGTCCCCTCTTTCACTGGTCAACCTCCTACCGGTCCCTCTTCACTGGACCACCCCCCCCACCCCTTCACCAGTCTCCATTCCTGGTCCCACCTTCACTTGTCCCTCCTTTATTGGTCAACTCTTTATCGGTCCTCCTTGCTGAAACCCCATCCTTCACCTGTCCCCCATTACTGATTCCGCCTTCACTGGTAACACTTCGTTTGAATCCAGAACCCTAGCGCGACATCGGTGACACCTCTCCTCAACCCGAACGTCCTTGGTGGGACATCGGTGACACGTTTTCTGGACCCAGACACCTGCTGACCCACCTCGCTGACACCTCTTCTAAACCCGGACGCATGTTGAAGGAGATGGGGGACATCTTTTCCCAACCCGCACCTCCTTTATGCGACATAGGTGACATGTCGTCTAAACATGGACACCTGTCGACAACTACAACCTCCCCCCCGCCCTTCCCCATACGTCCTCCTAACACACTCTTTCAGCACTTCTGTGCAAACATGCTCACCCACGCACATACACGCACTCACTCACACACAGACAAACGACCGTTCTCGCTTATATATAGTAGAATAATGGCCATGTAGTTGAAGTTGTAAAAACCAATGAAGAAAAAGATCTAGCATTTCACCTTCTAAAATACTTCCAAACTGACTGCAGCTAATGGAAATTTTATTTATCGAATTTACCGATCTTAACACAAAATTTTTTCGCCATAAAATGATCGTTAAAAATTTAGCGAAAAAATTTAACGCACACCCCGGCTCACACACAGATACGAGCAGTAGAGAAATGAGTGGAGTTCAAACAAAAGAGCTAGTAGTCAAATGTTGAATAATGGTCAGCCTACTAAAAGCGGTGAAACAGAAGAAACAGGTGCTACGAAATGCGAACAACTATTTAAGCTGTAGGGTTCTTGATGGCATTTTCAACGGACTTGTTAACGCTCTGCGTTTCTTGCCATCCAAACTGAACAATTGACAATTGACGGAACAATTTATTAATATATAGTTTTCTGGAAAATGAAGGCCTAATCGTATTACTTCCTGAAGATTGTACTGCTTGAACTAGTACATAAGAAATCAAAGTAATTCAAGCGAACCAATGGAGAAAAACGGACCCAGCGCCCACGTCAACTTTCGCTGTTGGTGGAGCAAGGACGAGTTTTTTTTGACACCATACCCTAGCTACCTTATTGGTTGGCCAAACCACATAGTAGACGGATGAAGGGCCCTTCCCTAGGTGCGTTCGTCAGTCCGACCAACTTACTCGAGGTTTACTACTTCTCGCTGCTTCACAACACAACCGAACAAGGATCCATCACAATCCATGTGGGTGGAAGGAATTGCTTGCTTAACTGTTCCACCTAGTAATTAGCTTGAGTGAACTAAACTGATTTGACAAAATTTCTTGTTATCTCCACCCCTGCTCGGACGTTATGCTGGCTAGTTGCCACAGCCTAGCGAGACATTTTCGCCCAGGACGGAGATGGAACTCACCATCTTGGCCAATGTACTAGTGTGCAAGTGAAAACCTTTGGAAGCAGACATTTATCAAACTGTCACGTCTTGCTGCAAGGTGTGCAAAATCAATATTACCCCGTGAATCCGTCTACCACCGGCCGATGCACCATGTTGCATTCGGTGCACTCAAAAATAGCACAGTTCGGTTTCGATATCGAACACTCCAAAGATAGGCGGCTATACCGATCGGAGATTAAAGAAAATGGTGCTAAGGTTTATTACTTCTTGTAAAACACAAAGGCACTAAGATATGTAAGAACGAGGTGCATATGAGGGAGGCTGTCGGTGATATTCTTAGGAATAGGCTCATTTTCCTAGTGTGAACTAGTAGTGTATTTAGTGATGAACTAAAAGTGAACTAAAGCCGGAGAATTGAATGATTCAAACTTCCTGACCTCTTCACAAGGTTGATTCCGCCGGATAGAAGATCGCCGGGGACAAGGCGGAGAACAAGAAGGCGACGATGTCACGATGCGATGAAGTATCGATTGACCAACGCTCCGATCCGGCACCGCCTCGGTAATAGGACCAGGCCGGTCGATGGGGGATCAAGGAGTTTGCGTGGTCAAAAAGGAGCATTGCCTCGCATATGCGACAACAAGACTATATATACTTGAATCTCGACCCTCGTACCCTTCACGGTTGAGGTAGCATGTGCACTGATTGTATCATATGTCTAGAGGGCGTACATTTCTAAGCCGAAATACTTCCAAACAGAGTCGTAGTAACTATGTTAATTAAACATTTATTATTTTATTTTGTTACGCTGTACGCGGCACTGTCAATTATGAGTGGTTTCTTGTATCCTTAACATGCAAGAGTAAGGCAAAAGAACAAGGCTGTAATTCTGCTCAGAACTATATTCGCCCCCCCCCCCCAATTGCGTATAAAATGAAGGAATCACAGAGGGATCTATCAGGTGCAAGCGTATTTTTGTTAAGACTTCAGTTTAAATCTAGTGAAGAACAAAGCTTCTGGAAACAACAGAAAAAGGACTGCAATAAGCGTGCAAACGCGATCTCTATTATCGAAAAGCCTTCACTTCAGCGGATATTGATAAGGATGGAGGAATTTTAACATTAGGAAGATCCATGAGAACATAATTTCAAAAGTTCCACTTGAAGTTTCAGTTTCACTTTCATCTTAGAGGTCAGCTTCTCGGGCACGTAGCGACCCGCGCACCCTACTTCACTACTTCAGTCTACCGCTGATCTGCTCTTATAGCCTCCCCCCCCTCGATAGACCTGCACCCGATATAACAATTCCAAAAGATGGTAGAAGTTTAAAGAAACGAAGAAATAGTGGCACGGTTACATTAAAAACATGACAAATTCACGCGTTAGGATAAACAGTGGAACACAAAGCTCCTGCTTCAATATCAGAATTGTGCGTTTACAACAACAACTCCTTGATTTTTCCCCACTCCCCGATAATTCCACCGCATCTGTTGACCTCACAAACAGGGGTGTGCATAATTTCGATTTACGATTTACGATTTGCGACATCTTCGGTCTTAAATCGTAATTTTTCGTGAATGTGATCCTTGATCACCAGTGGCACTCACACCTAGCGCGCTCAAAAATTAGGCAAAAGTATACTCCAGAATGAGTTCAGTATTGCCTAATTTTTCAAAATGGGCACTTCCTGCGAACGTTCAGAACCTGTGTATAGAATATTTGACGGTTTTGCTTTTATCAACTTTCGGAAGCTAGATAAGTGGAATTGCGGATATGTGCTCGAACAAGGTAGAATTCGATTCCTCTAAATTTTGGAGCGACAACAACAGCAGTCTCCTTCAACCATCTCTAGGGCATTTAATGCCAGATTTGTCTACAACGGACAAAGGACTAGCGTATCTTTGATGCGAGAAAATGTATTACGGCTGCTAAAACGGCTCGAAAGTACCACCAAAGTCAAATGTAGGAAAGTGAGAATTGCATGATGCATCTCGAATCGACTATCGCTACCTTGTGAATCCGTGAAAATTCGGAAACTCTTCAAGGAGCTGCGCAAAGCCAGCTCGGATACGCTCCAAAATTTAGATGCGATTGGAAAGCAATACCGCAATTCAAGCTCCGAGCCGGATTGAGACAAAAAGAACGCTTCGATCAAAAAGTTGCAAATCTGGTGAATTTCTACTTCTTCATCAAAGACTTCGCTTGCAGAATGCAGTGCACTTTTTGACAGCACTTCTCAGCACCAAAACTTTTGCTATTCGAAAGACTGAAGATTGCCAATTCTTTCTACGGACTCTCTTTAATTGTGGTTGAGCGTGGCTAATAGTGCCGGATATCGTCTGGTCTTACGCTTCTTGCAGCACTTGCCCATCAACTTGTATCATGAAACTGACCCTGACATCAAGCTCATTACGAGCGGTACTTGCGTAACTTAGCGGTGAGAAAGTGGATGAAGAGGTATAGTTGAATCTTAGGATAAAATTTTGAAATTACATACCAGAGAACCTTTTTGTGATGCGCCAAGTATTCCATATGATCAGTTATGATTCTTTTGATTCGCAAGGTGAATCAATAAGCAGGCACTTTTTTCTCTGAAAGCTGTGGTATCAATTTATATACTGAAAAAGGACGAAGGTACATATTTGTTAGCTATGAAGCACGAAAGCAAGACTCTTGTAGACATTTGAGCGCAATACACGGATCGCTTTCTCTGAGACCATCTTTGAATCTCCAGTCTTGTTACGGTTTACGATCTGCGATTTACGACGGTTTTGTCATAATTACGATTTACGATCTACGAAATTTCGGATTTCATTTATGCACACCCCTGCTCGCAAACGACGTACACATACTTCTCCTCCACATCGCCCCCTCTTCGGCGGAGTGGCGTTCTATCCCCCGCCCTTTAAACAGAGGCGTGGCAAATGTCTGCGTCTCCACTATCTCGTAAGGCAGCCACTAGACTCTCGAGCAATTGCAGGGGGTTGGGGGTGGGCGGGCCAGGGGGATGAGGGGATAGAACGCTCGACCCCCCCCCCTCTTCCCCTCCACCCTCGTACTGCCCGCAATGAGGACTGATCAGGATTGAGTAACAACGGTGGCTACAGTGATTGTAATCAACATGTCGAAGCCCCGAAATCCCGCGCTTTGCGGGTTTTTCCGGCTTAGGCCCCTATTATACTCCCGCGGGAGCTTCCGCGGATGAGCGGAAATCGCGTCGGGACCCCGCCACTCGTCGCGGCCCGCCACGCCCGCCGTCTGCGGATCGCCGCCGACAGACGACGGGAGGGGTGTTATACTTCCCGCCCGCGGGAGGGCAGCCGTCCACGGTGCAGTGCACTCCGGAAGGCTGTCGTCCCGCGGAGTTCGGCGCGGGAAACGCGCTCCGATGCGACGCTAGCCGCCCCGGGACAACGACGACCGTCCGCGGACGTCCCGCGGAAGCTCCAGCGGGCTAACTCAAGAACCATAACGCTATGAGCGCACCGTAAAATTCAGAGAACTGGCTGTTTCAAAATTCGGAGCGGAAGATAAAAGGTGCACACTAGAGTTGCTATTCGCAATGTTTATATTAATGATCTTATCGCCATTTACGCAAGTCCTTCAAATCGAGAATCACACCATTTTTTGCACATTCTAAATGCTCAATTTAGGCAACAATTTAAATACCAAACGTTATGGCTGGACCTATAAGTGGGTTTGGCAGAGGGTATTTCTGATTCAGAAATATCAGTGAAATGAAGTGAACTGTGAAAATAGGACAAAGCCAGGCTCATGCTATGGCTCAACAATTCGGTTTCAGAACAGTGCTCCCTAAGGGATCTCTATACGACAGCACATCCAGGGCAGCCGGTTCCAGAAAATCTGCCTGACGAGAACCTCGAAGAAGGTGCACACCTGGCCGTCCCTGACGCCGACGAAAGTAATAATTCGTGCTTCCTTTTTGATTTCCTACACTGTGAAGATCTGGTGATCATAAGCTCCTTTGAATTTGTTGTGATGATTGAAACTAGCTGTATATGATTGGAGCTCAAAATCCTTGTTTATGTAGATACTAATCTTTCAGAGTTGACCAAATTCATCTGCAAGAGTGGCAAGTGGGAGCTACACGAAGAGGGACCGTCGTCTATCCAGCAGGATGTTTCTTTGAAGGACTTCATGCCAGAGATGTCTATTGATGCAAGCTCAAAGAAACGTTGATAATTCATCAAGATACTTCACTAATGCATCGTCTATCTTATTAATAAATAAATACGACACCATCCTCTGACACATGAGGGAACTTTTCAAGTGTTTGTCCTTCCCTATAACCACATGAATTCCCCTATAAATGTTCCTACCGGTAACCTCTGCATTGAAATAATACCGAAATTTTAAAGAGAAAAACTTATAGAATATAACATAGAATTTGGAAGGAATTTTTAGAACACTTAGGCGTTTAAGTGCCTCTGCTGGAATCAAGCCGCTGGTCATTCCATGATCTTGCAATGATGTTGACATCAGTAGGATTGTCGGAACTGTGGAGCCAAGATTGTTAACCTCACCCTACTCAGCTGACTAGCCGCTAAATTTTCTAACAAAATCTCCAGTATCAAACGGTATTATTGCTCACCTTGTTGTGCAGTGTCCTTTTTTACACTTTGTCACCTGTTGTCTAGGCAAACCAGCCCTACTGTGCACACGTGTTCAGAGGAATTCTGGGGTTTCACTATTTTTAAAGCTTTTTCTAGAAAGTCTCCTTGCTGCAGTTTAATTATATATAGGTCCGCTTAAAAGGAACTGTAATAAAATAAGGCGAACAATGAAGGACGGCTTTAATCAGTCGCTTCAAGTCATGCGTCTTCTATAGGTATCGCAGTTGCAGCATTAGTGCAGCCCAGTGACTTGTGACTTCCAGCTGGCGCTTCACAACAAATGTAGAGGAAGCGACTTAAGCTGCTTAAGCTTTGTGGAGTCTATCCGTCGATGATTATATTCTGTGATTTTCACTTTAGCGGTTGATCCTGAGCTGCGATCAGTAGTACCGATTGAGATGGAAGCTCTCCCTCCTGCCATTGGACTGATAGACGGATACATACGAATAAAACGAAGTGTTAGCTCTACTATACAACTCTACTATACTATTGTAAGTGTACATGTTTGCAATCCTTGCAGTGATCCCTGTGTTCAGTTCCTTTACTTCTTTCCTGAAATGTTCAATACTTTAACAGGAGTGTCGCACCACAAAACATTCACATCACTGACTACCTGAAGTACGCTTTTTAAGCTCTTGGCCTACCCCCTTCATGATCTGTTGCATCTGTATCTGTATACCTTGCTTGCAATATCTGTACTTGTAAAAGACAACCTTTTTGAGTGTTTTGCAGAAGTATAGGAAACAGCTAAGGCCTCGGACGTTGTTTACCGGTACCAGCGAGTGGTTCCCCTTCAAAATGGAGATCATGGAGGGCTTTGAGGTTCGAAATCGGTAATACCCACAAATCTAATCACGATCGCACGTGCTACTACAGGTCCCGTGCATCACCAAAAGTCGGGATGGCTACGCCTAACCTGTTGGCCACACAGCTATTAGCCGTATAAGGTTATGAGTGCCTGAGTGCTACTAACTCATTGTCAAAAATCTGGTACTACAGTACCGGACATGTCTTTTGGTCATTGGCCGAAAAAGCCGCGCCGGCCAACATAGGCCGCTTTGGAGCGTTCCAAAGCGGCCTTTTTTGAATAACTTCTTTAGAAATCGAATACTTGTGAAAATAAACATATATTTGAACTCAGCAGCTCAAGCTCTATCTTTTGGTATATAAATCTAAGTAGAGTTGAACAATGCATATAGGCCCGACAGAATCAATCGAGTGGGCGCGACAGCTTGTAGAGCGAGCGTTTGGGGAGTTTTTTTTTTCAGAAATTCCCAGCCGTCTTACAGAGGAATTATTCTAAGACTGTCCAGCTTGCCTTTGGAATGCGCCGTGAACAATGCATATGTCATCGCACCTATCAATCGAGTGGGAGCGACCGCTTGCAAATTGCACGCGCGGCCGTGTTCGGAGCGCAATAACTCTGTCAGTTCCGAATCGTTTCGGCTGCAACTTGTAGATCTTGTAGGCAAAGAAACGTTGTAGTAGTAAGCTAAAGTAGAACGGTGTAGCTTATGATTAGGTAAAGTTACAGGGGCGCGAATATGCAGGTTAGCCTTGTGTTACACGATTTTTTCGGAATTCAGACGACCTCTGCAGGAAGACGCGGAGACCTAACGGCCTACAAACGCGTAGGCGAGCAGTACAATTAATGTACTTTATGATGACTCGCTCACAACTCCCTAGTTTCCTGGAGTACCTTAGCCCCATCTGCCAATTTAGAGTGGCGGAAGATAGCGGTTAGTGTTTCTTGAGTTCTGGCACGCCCAGATTTGAGTTTTCGACACTCGCAATGGCACTGCTCTGTTCAGCGTGAAAAGTGCTATCGAATGGTGTCAATTTCGGCCGATTTTGGAAACATCGATTTTTCGACAATTTCGCATCGAGGACGAGACCGCTCCAGGCCGTCGCAGACGGACGATGACGTCATCGAAAATCGATGTTTTCGAAATTGGGCAAGCTTGATACCATTTGATAGAACTTTTCCTGCTGATTTCAACGGTGTTACTAGGAGTTTCGAGAACTGTGATCTGGGCGAATAAAAGCGCGGAGAACATCGACTCTCGTCTTGCCAAATAAGACGAAAGGGCGCATTCGGAGCGCAGTAACTCTGTCGAGATCCAATCGATCTGGCTGCAACGCGTTGATTTTGTAGCCAGTAAAACGTTCTAATAGCATGCTAAAGAACATCGATATAGCTTGTGAGTGGACGAAGTAACAGCGGCGCGAATATGCAGGTGAGGCTTGCGTGACGCATTTTTCCGATTTCGGTGGACCACTGCGAGAAGACGCGGCGAGCTAACGGCCTCAAAACGCGTATGCGAACAGAGCGCTCAAGGTAATTTAAGGTGACTGGCTCAGAACTTCTCAGCTGCCTAAACTGCCCTAGCCCCATCTGCCGTTTTAGGGCGGCGGTTGAAGTTTCCTGCCCTCTTACTTGACCATATTTGGGTATCCGACACTCACGGTAACACCGTTTTGTTCATAACGACAAGCTCTATCGAATGGTGTCTCTCTCGACCAATTTCAAAAAATTGATTTTTTAGACAATATCGAGGACGTGGGCGCCCTAGGCAGAGTTGCGCGGGCGATGACGTCATCGAAAACCGGTATTTTCGAAATTGGCCAAATTCCATCGTGCAAACTTCGTCCAAAATCGTCTAGGGGTTATTTGGGGCGTTGATTAGGAATCCGACGTCCATTTCTGAAAAATCCGTCCACTTGAGCAGGTTACTTCCCGTTTGAGGGTGGTCGGGTCAGGATCACCGATCACCCTCTTTATCGGTATAAGCGGTCTAGTGCCGTAATCGTCCAAATGTACTTCGGCATCGTGTTCGGCACCCCGAATAGGTCCCCGACCCTACACGAATTTTGAGCAAAATCGGGGATCCTGACCCGACCACCCTCAAACGGGAAGTAACCTGCTCAAGTGGACGGAT
>CANDYH010000010.1:0-32831 GCA_947396885.1 Heligmosomoides polygyrus polygyrus
AAAACTTAGCTCGGAGCATGTCGCACAGTGCACGATTTTTTATTGAAGTCGCTTTCCACCATTCCTGCACAGTGAAGGACAAGCCACGCAAATGCGTAAGTACAACCATTACCCGACACATCGCTCCGCCCACCAAGCTAAAGCGATGCGCAAGAACAAAAGCGGTCCGAAAAGTGCCGTTTTTAATAACTGCTTTAGAATTCCACATTTCGAAATACAAAACTTATATTTGGGGTTCCCAGTTCAAGCTCTATATTACGATATACTAAACCCAGTAGAGTTGAACAATCAATGTAGCCACGAGTAAGTCGATATAGTGGGTGTGACTTCTTGTAGCTTAGTTTGAAGAAAACAGCTTATCTAAATACACAACAGCAAGAAAAGCAAACTAGTTATATATATATATATATATATATATATATATATATATATAACTTGGGCGCGTGTAGCGCAGTCGGAGGAGGCGCGACTGTCGCGCGCACCCAATACCAGGTTCCTGGTTCGGATTTCCCGCCCAGGCTAACCAAGCCTTCCATCCCTCCGGGGTCGGTGAATTGGTACCAGACTTGTCTGGGAAGGATAGAACGCTGACTTGTTCATCGGCTGGCCACCGCAAGTCATTGTATAGCCAAATACGCATCCACGACATCCCGTAGAAGTAGAATGCGCTGGCGCATCCCAGAAGGGATTGAGTAACGGCGTCCTTTATCCTTTATCCTTTATCCTTTATATATACAACTTACTATGACTTGTACACGTTTCAAATTAAATTGGACATTCTTCTAAGCTAGGCTGACTTTTGAAATCAAAACGAACTCCTCCATATTGAAATGATCTTTAGGCTGGTTAAACTACAAACTCAATAAGATGGTTAGAATAGTTTTTAGGAAAATTTGTTATAGCTGTCTTTTAACTTTTTTAGTTTACCCGCCATCAACAGCGTAGTGATTTTATAGAATTTTTATTTTATAAAAAAGTAATAAATTAAAATTGGTCTTGAAGCACAGCAAAGAAGCAAACATACAGTGCACTAAAAGGCCACACTGCGTCATGCAAAAACTTTTATTTTAAGAGTAATGTAAATGCCGCTTGCATGAACCATTAAAGTATGATTATACGCATTCTTTAAGTTGCCCTTGTTGTATCGTTAGCAGATGTCAAACTGCAAACAGAAATTCTGCTATCAATCGAATAAAAATTGCGGCGTCTTATATGAGGGCGTGGCGTAGTCTTCCTCTTTGGAAATAAAAAACAATCGCTTTCTTGCTGAAAGATAAAAGCTTCAAACTATTATTTTTCCTCCAAAATAAGAATTTTATAAATCTTCAAACAATGTGTTCACTTATTGGGTAGTTGAATTAAAACTTCAAAAAATGTTGTACTAAAATTTTCAGTGAACAAAAATTATTCTCACCTTTATGGGGAGTCACTAGTTCAATGTGGAAGAAGCCTTTTGAATTTGGAAGAATTTGCTTTGATTTCAAAAGTCTTAGACTAGCTTAGAAGAGTGTCTAATTCAATTTGAGAAGTGTCCAATTTGGTTTGAAAAGCGTCCAATTCAACGTGAAAATTGTGCATGTAATGGGTTGGCGTAATGTTTGAAAAGTGATACAGTCGCAACTACGCCTTTGTAGTGCTTCTTGTAGTAGTTAAAAATAATTGTTAAAAACAATTATGGAGCTTGCGAAACTTTGATTTGAAAGTTCTAGAGAAGCCTGGGTGAAAAAGCAATAAATAAGAGAAGGAGAATATGGAAGCAAAAAACAGAAAGTGTCGAAAGCAAAGACATAAAGGAAGGAAGAAAAAAGAAAAGGAAAAAAGGAAATTTGGATACCACTGATTTTTCCTGTGATCTAGAAAACGCTTCCGGATACCCCTAATGGGACGCATGCGTTTGTGTCGGTTATAAACTCGTTTCCTTCATCAACATGCAACTTCACTGTAAAGCTCGATGGTTACGGTGAAAGGAAGGTAGCCGCTAATAGCGTAGGTATTTATCCAATCGCACAGTCATCCTTCTGTTTTCGCTTTTCTATCTAATCTAAAAGAATTTTTATCTAAAAGAGCCGAATTTCTGCCCAAGGATACAACGCTATTTAACCCTAGTATTTGTCGTTTGCTTTCACACTTCATTTTTCAGTCGTTGACGGATGACAAGGAAGCAGATGTGATACAAACGTTTAGAGTTGGCAGCAAGGCGTTGACTAACGCGACATTTTCTTTCACGAGGTTGGTGATGGTAAGCATAGCTTTGAATCCCGACTCTACATAAAACATACTCACTTGTAGCGATGGTTCGGAATGCCCTCAGTTCGAAATCACACACTCGCTTAATGCCGGAAAATATTATATCATTGTTTTGACTCGTGCAGGATGGACAATATTCGATACACCATTCCAGAAAACAAAAAAAGGGGGCGGTCAGTTTTCTCTGAGGTAAGAGAGAGTTAGGTTGTATTGGTAACCTTATATTAAGGATCGACCTACAGTTCTGCCATTGATGCAGTGGTTTGCACATCATTAGATTTAGTTCAAAACCAAAGAGATCCCTCCCTAAGTACATGCAACTGCTAGGTACTTGACCAATTTTGTTACAATTCAATAAAAAATGAGTACGGCAATAGCGGCTACAGCACTGCGAGCCATAGAAAGTTAATGGTTTAAACAATGGTCTTTAGAAAAACTCCTCATACTTTATTGGCTAGCTTTCATTGTTGTAACAGGTTCTTCAGGCTTATTTATCATATACACCAGACGTTCAGCGGCCTACTGGCCGCCAAACGTCTGGATGGGGACTTCGCCCCCAAACCAGGAGAATAGAACACCTCGACCGTTTTCTTGTCCTCTTTAGGCCTCTCCTCATTCATTCGAGTGAAAAACCGGTTTTGCTGTATAGAATAGTATAGCGGGATACGGTAGGACAGAATCTTCAAAACTGCTCCTATGGGGCGTACCCACCCTCTATAGCACGTCTGCGATTCATTCTCTGAAGTACTCGTTCTATGCATGGCAAGGAACAGATAGGGAGCCTCAATCCAAAATGCTTATTCTGCGGAAACACAAATGGAATCAATTGGTATTGGAAGACCGCTCGATGCAGTTCACAGTCCGACGGGAATAACAAAACTACTCCGATTTCTTTACTCTTTTCTCCCTAAATCCCCGCTCCCAGCCACTCCACCAATACCCCATTACCCATGTGCTGCTAGAAAACGGAAGTGAGAATCAAGTACGCGCACACTCGAAACCTTTAAAAAGTCATCTGAAAATCTCACGAATGCTGTGCCAAGTCTTATCTGTAGCACGTCTTCTGGATTCGGATGCACATTGGATAACGTCTGTGACACATTCGCTGAGTTCGGACATATGTCACGCCGTCTACGACACGTCTTTTGCACCCGACACACGTGGCACGACGTCTGTAGCACGTCTTCTGTCGACGTTGAGGACACTGAGAGAAAATACTGGTCCACTTATTGGTCCCTTTCACTGATCTCCTTTACTGGTCCCCACTTTAGTGATTCTATTACTATCTGATGGGCTTTTTACTAAACCCCTTAAATGGTCCTCCCTTTATTGGCTACCTTACTGGTCCCCTCTTGACTGGTATTTCACTGGTACCTCATTTGTTGGTTTCCCTTCTGTAGACCTCCCCCTTCATCGCTACCCATTACTGGTTCCACCTTCACTGCTCTCTCCTTTATTGGTCAGCCCCATACAGGTACCTTCTCTGGACCCCTCCCCTGCTTCACCGGTCCCCCCTAAACTGGACCCCCCTTCACCGGTCCCATTACTTGTCCCTTCCTCACCGGTTCCCCTTTTCCTGGTCCCTCTTCATTGGTCAACCTTCTAGCGGTCCCCTCTTCACTGGACCACCCCTCCCTTCACCAGTCCCCATTGCTGGTCCCACCTTCACTAGTCCCTCCTTTATTGGTCAACCTTTCACCGGTCCCCCTTACTGGACCCCATCCTTCACCGGTCCCCCATTACTGGTCCCACCTTCACTAGTAACACGTCGTATGAATCCGGGAACCCCTAGCGCGACGTTGGTGACACCTCTTCTGAACCCGGAAGCCTGCTGAACAACGTCGGTGACATGTGTTCTCAAGCCGGACCTGCTTTGGGCGACATCGTTGACACGTCGTGTGAATCCGGAACCCCTAACGCGACACCGGTGGCACGTCGTCTAAATCCGGACAGACCTTTCGCGACATCGGAGATACCTCTTCTGAACCCAGGCACCTGATGAACAACGTCGGCTACACCTCTTCTAAACTCGGACGCTCGCTTTCATGACGTCGATGAAACATGTTCGAAACTTGGACACCTTTTGTGCGCCAGCGGCGACACGTCTTCTGACCCCCCCCCCCTCAACACGACGTAGGTGACATCTCGCCTGAACTCGGATGGCTACTAATGGACGAAAACAAAACAAAAGCAATTACAGCGTCGAAAGCCAATAAAATGCGAGAGGGTGTCTCTATTCTTCTTCTGAAAACCTTCAAAATACGGAATTCAGAGATAGCTCATTACTTAGTTTAAACAGTGTCGAATTTGTTGCTACAAGATGTTTTGTTGTGATTAAAACTCGGTCAAATATCGACGCTTGTGAGGTCATCGCTGGCCGGTAAACAGAAAGTGCGAGTTCGAATTCCGTCTGACGTAACAGTTTGATAGCAACAGAACATCATGCAACAACCTACAGCCTCTAAACCAGTCCCTAAGTAAATGTGTTAACCAGTGTCAGAGTTTTAAAATTAGCTTGCCGCTGTTGGCGCGCACAGTTGTGAAAGTGAATAGGCTCTCGTTTCCTAAATATAGCATGTATATCCTCCAATTTTGTTATCTCCTTATTATAGTGCTATAAGTTAATGACTTTAAACGTATATATAGAAAGCTCATGAGGTGTTCTTCGAAACAACATTAAGTGTGAAATACGGTAAGGCTATGAAATAATCATGAACGACAACAGTGCAAAACACCTTCGAAGCCTTCATCCGGATGCTGTCCACGAAAGAAAGCTCAGAGCTACCTGTTTACGGTGCTAAAGGCAACATTGAAAACTTACTAGCTAAGCAAACAGTTGCGCGAGTTTCCGGCGAAATGTTTGGATAAGGCTACTTGAAATAGGTAGATAGGTTTGAGACCAGGGATGGGCGGAAATTTTTAAAGTTTTCCCAGAAAACAGAAAACATAAAATCGCCTTCGTCAGAAATCAGAAAACAGAAAATTTCGAAATTGCCACACGACCTAATTATTCCACTCAAAGATCCATTTTCCAGCAGCAAATGCTTCTGTATGACTAATCCTTTAGTTATGGGCCAGCGTTTACTTACAAGCGTTTATAAAAATTTCTAGCATACTGCAAATTCAATACAGCCGGTTTTTAGCTGAATCTTACGAAGACGATATTCATGAGTAACGAACGAGTCCTGATACCCCATTTTCTCTCAACGGCACATCTCCGAGTGCTTTAGCCAGCTGTATCTGGGTCGCGAAGTTAACATGACCAACAACACAGCGCTAGAGCCGAGCAGGAGTAAAAGAGCGGCTTGGGAGCTTTCAAGAGCATCGAAGAAGTCGTGAAGAAGATGAAGAATGTCTGACTCTGTGCCCACCTATTCGACTCCACTGTTCTTCCTGCCCTAACATACGCCTCAGAGACCTGGGCTATACGAAAGCAGAATGAACACGCGATCAGCGTCGCACAGCGTGGAATCGAGAGGACGATGCTCGGAGTGACACGACTCACGCAAGTGAGAGATGCCCTCCGGAGGTTCGAGCTTCCTTGAAGTTCACAGATCAGAGGCGCTATCACCTGGGCCAAGCCGTCGAAAATTATGTGAGCTGGCCGAGGAATGCGCTTCGCAGACACTCGCCGTTCTGACTTCTTTGTAAAAGTTCTAAACGATACATGCGGCGCTCTTCGTGTCCCTCGAGTAAGGAGGATCCATTGGAGCACTCTGGCACGCTACAGGGACGAACGGAGACGCTGCCTAGGCGATGCACGTGATACGTGAACATTTTCGTGATTTACTACTGCATCACTACACCAGCGAAATTAAAGGTACAAAAACTTTTTTGTCCCTTACTAATTTTTAACAGCCAAAAGATGAGCAAGGTTCAGAGTTAGAAGATTAGCCTCACGAAAAGCTCCGCAGAAAGCGATTATTGACGATGATCGGCCATCAATTTCCAATTTTCAAGGTGGAGAATAATCCTAAATCAAATTAATAAAGGCGAGAAATGTCCTATGAAGGAACTCCATGTCAGCAGCACTTGCACAAACAATCAAACAAACAATGCGGCGTAGCTCATGAGTGTACGGCGCAATTTATGCACAAACACATCCAAAAACGCTAGTGCTTAGAATTATCAAAAAATATCAAAATACTCTAGAAACATTACTTCGGAGTGAAACTCATGATTCTATGATACTTTGTTGATTCTTTTTATTGGATGCTATGCTATAATTTTGTTCGCAGCTCCATTTTCTATTTATGGCCAATTTTTGGCCGTTTTGTCAGAAAACAGAAAACTGAAAAAATTTGCCCGAAATGGCCAAAAAATCAGAAAACAGAAGACAGAAATTTTAGGTGACGATGGTGAGATTATCTTCTGACGATGCCTAATTGATGCGGGTTGATGACGTCAGTGGTAGTGTTGGTTACTAGTGAGGAAGTTGCTGGGGTGCTGGGTGGATGCGACGTAGGACCCACGGTGAGAATTCCGGAGAGTCAGATGCCAAGGGACGCACCAGCTCCTCCTGCCCTAAACAAACTACAAAGCGACACAGAGTAGCAACCTCCTTGAGCGAACACATGGGCTTTAACGGAGATAGAGAGAGACGAGCTGCTCGGGACGGAGCAATCCCAGACTAAAGTAGGAGTAACCCCCTTTAGCGGAACGCAGAGTGGCACCCCACCGCTCTTCCTAGCGGTAACACGGCCTTGTACTGAAAGAGACGACGAGCTCCCTCGGGACGGAGTAATCACTCAAGTAAATCGAAATTGCTCTCCTTTATGCCCTATTGCCGCCACTTTCCGCGCAGCCGCTATCGCATTATCATTGCGTACAGTACTGCCATAATCCTTAAAATCAGTTGTGCCTAATCGTTGATACTCTACTCCCTGAACTCTAATAACATAATAGTTATCTCAAAAAATGTTCATAAAGTGAGAACGTTGCAACTGTACGAAAACTAAAACAAGATTGTTAGAATAAAAGCATGTTCAAAGAGAATTAGAATTTAATTTTTTAGTTCAGTTGTCCGATGTGTCATGCTTTAATAATTTTTGAGAAAATATAACTTAAATTTTGTTCTAAAGCAAAACAAGAATGCAATCATTTAGACCATTAAGGCGTCATGCACTCGAAAAACGATCACGATTTTTGTTTGATTAATAGTGAAATGCTGCTTTCAAAGTATATTTGCGATGCACATTTTCAAATACATTTGCGTTTTTAGTGTGATTCATCTACGTCCATGTCAGAAATGGGCAAGTGGTAGACGTTCTGGCTGTACAGATGGTAGCGCGTACATACCTCCAATTGCTGTTTGTGTAAAATCTCTACGCGAGGGAACTTGCAGGAAAATAAATGAGTAATGTTTCCTTGTTTTCTTGAAAGCGATTTGATTTAGGAGGAGGATTCCTAAGAATAAAATATCTAGAGACTTTTATACGTGGTCCAATGGGGAGGTCACAAAGGTGACTGTGCACAACTACTCTACCGGAAATGCCGTTTTCGATGCAGCCGCGCTTCATCCAAAGGATATACTGAAAGGAACGTGGGTTCATGCTAATTTGGAAACTAAGGCTATTAACCCATTGACGACCACGCGGCAAATCGCGTGTCTGGCGCGTGGGACCGCGCGCTGGGACCGCGCTGCGAGGCTCGAATCTCGTGCACTCACTACATCACGGTATTCCAAGTGAAGCTCCCTCTCCAATGGGTGAGCCACATACTGGAAAAGGCCGTAACAGGTTCGAAGCAAAACGTAGAAGATGTATTTGCCGCTACAAAAAGGTCAGCACAGAAAAGGGCGCACGTTCGTCACGAATCGTGCAAATAAGGTGACCACACGATGTAGCAAGTGTTTGAAATATTTGTTATAAATTGGGTTCAAGTTTTTTCGCAAGAAATTTGACCAGATCTCTTAACCATGACCATTTTTGTAAGATATACGTAGCTGCTCGTGAGTAGTATCTATTTATTTGAGGTTTGTAAAGTGTGTTGTGCTGATTTTTTTAATCAAAGCTTTCGTTAGAAGTAAATGATTCTCGGACCACTGCGCAGGTAGCATTGGTAGGACCCAACGAATCTAATGAATACTAGTAAACTATGAAAAATTGAGGAAGTGCGCCGCAGCGAACATTTTTTTAACCGCGGGCTAAAATTGGGCCGCGCGGTGTCAATGGGTTAAGCAATTTGAGTATATGACGCGATTACCGCGAAGATGCACCGCAGGGGTGAGGGGTGCAGCGGGGTGCAGGAACCCACTATTGCTCCTACCATAGGCGCGTCAGCCTATAATATTCCCTCCTCTTCGGTTGAACCAATGCCCGATTGACAGCCGCGATCACGATAGGAGAACCACCGCGCTCTCGCACCCCCGCTGTGCGTCTTTGCGATATGCTCCGCAATTTCTTACAACCAGTATGAACAGGCACATAGTTATAACAGGCAGAGATTACTTATGTAGTTTCTTTTTCAGTATTGAGCTTCTATACCTCAATTATTCCTTACGTTCAGGAAAGAATCCAAACAATGTGGTAATTTTTCACAATTTAGTCACTCTTATTCATAATGCTTGTGCATAGCACTCTGAAAACATTGAGATACAGAAACCATTGAACATTTCTTAATAGAACAATGCATTAACAAACATCGTTTAGGAAACAAAATAAAATTGGTTCCTACAAAACTTCTGCTCTTTGTTTTTCCATAGTTTTCATTCTTGAGGCGAATTATCAGTTTCATTTGTCATCGGCTCGACCTTCTTTAAAAACGTTTCAAATTCGGGAAGGCCGCTAACAGGTCCCTTGAACGCGCTCGCCAGGTATTACGTAAGTCCCCCAAGGAACAAGTGGGCTGTTCTGCCGCTCACTTTCTGTTTAGATTGCTTTATAGATTTTATGCTTACAGGTCGAGGCGTTTTTAAATATCCCAATTTGTTTTCCTTTTCTGCATCAAGAGATCAGAATTAAACGAAGAAAAATAAATTTTATTTTTCCACCCACTTGGTTTAAATTGCCGTGTATATATACGGCAATTTAAATATATATATATATATATATATATATATATATATATATCCCAGTTCAAATTCAACGTTTTCGAAATCAAATTCAATGTTTTCGAAATCAAATTCAATGTTTTCGAAATCAAATTCAACGTTCTTCTGGAATCTCCCCCGTATCATATTAGCCGTCCCTTCCACTCTGCAACAGTGCCAAATATTGCAAGTTCATTGAAGAACTTTTGAGCCGAATTCGCGACAACGAAGAGATGAATGGCGCGTGGCTGATCATGGACAACGCCAGGATTCACAAAGCGGGCGACCTGCAGACAATTATGGGACAATCATACACTTTAAAGTTTTTGTCGCCATACTCTTACATGCTTAATCCTGCGGAAAACGTTTTTTCAAAAGTGAAGGCCACGGCGAGGCGCCTCCTAAGTAATCCTGTCGCGGAGAAGACGCTGGCCGAAGTTATTGAAGAGGGTGTTCATTCAGTATCGCAGCAAGAATGTGCAAACTACGTCCTCCACATGATGGCAAACATGACAGCAGCTGCAGCGGGGCAAAGATTCAACAGTACATGACTTACTTTCACTTGCTCATTGTGCTATTTTGAATAGTTATTGTTGTATTGCTGTATTGTTTATCATACTGTATAGTTGTATCGCTTAGTTTGCTCACTACTATGCACTTGTGTCGCATCACTACTGCAGTGCCTGACTTGCTTTAGTTGCTAGTTGTTTCTAATTTTCGTTGGATAGCCTTTTCTGAATGTTTGAATTTTTTGAGAAGAAGTAAACATTGAAACGTACAGCTTGCAAAGAAGACGTTGAATTTGATTTCGAAAACATTGAATTTGATTTCGAAAACGTTGAATTTGCTTTCGAAAACATTGAATTTGATTTCGAAAACATTGAACTTGCTTTCGAAAACGTTGAATTTGAACTGAAAATGGCGCGCCCCGTGCAAAGTCGTGTCTCAGTCCGCGCGTGCACTGACCACGAGCCGAGTCGCCCTTTCGATGCTATCTCCACTCAGTCCATCTAGAGCTCTTTTGCGGGGGCTAGCCAACATCTCGTATTAGTCAATAAAACTACTTCCTTCGGATGGATCGTGGTCTTGTCATGAAGGACCGCTGGGGTTGTGAGGGCGTAGGCAATCCATGGTGCGCACATACTCCCTGCATCAAATCATATTGCATCATCACTTCATCTTGTGCTTCTATAATCTGCCTGGCGACTGGCGTCCAGCAAGCCTGTACTTATTTTTTTATCTTGTGTGTGCGCTGCAAAAGGAACGCGGGGAGTCCAGTTGTTAGATGGTTGCTTCTATATTGATTTTGTTAGGTTTGTTGGGTTGGCTCGGGATATAGCCCATGCGGGATTCGCGGGTACGGGCACGGCGCTCAGGGCACTGGCCTGCGCGTGGCCCTACCCGCGAACGCCGCGTGGGCAGGGCAATCAGAAGGCTTAGCTCTCCCCGTTTGGTACCTGACTGGCTGCTGCCCAGGGGTTAGTCTGATCCAATACAATTGGAATGGAGGGAGAGAACCTTAAGAATCCGCTTTACAGAGCGAGTCTGGGAAAGGCATGGGGCCATTACACCTTCTTCAGTGTATGGGCCTTAGCAGCTTCGGATCCCCCTGGAGCAGGTTGGTGTTCCACGCCTATACGACAGAGTGGCTGCACTGGGGCCATCGAATCGAACAGCCTCCTCCGACAACGCTACGTTCATCTGCTATATTCTTCTTTTCGATGGGAATGTGGTAGTGCAATAGGAGGAGGCGGCCTCGGGTTTTCCGGCGTGTTCAATAAAACCTTCCAACTTTGTGAAATGGTACCAAACTACTCTGGGAAAGATATTGAACTGACATATCCAGCGTCTGGCTACATCAAGTCGTTGCATGGTCTAAATACGTATTCAATACGATCTGCTACGACATCCAAGAGAAGTAAAATGCAAACAGAGTAATGCCTCTTTTTTCATGTTCTTCTCCTTAGTTCGCAAAAGCTGCCACATATTCCTTCTGCACCAGAGATACGTTAGAACTTAGCAAATACTTAATGTCGGTCACTAGTAGTAAAAGTTGATTGAGAATGCGAGATTATTTGTTGTAGGTTACGATCAGAACAATTTTTGATGTATTTCCTTGGAATTAACTTTCCCTCGAATGCTAACTCTTTTATTGTGTCTATTCTAGAACACATCAAGTTGACCTTTCCCATGAGTCTAATTTGACAAGCGATATTAGGAAGAAATGGTAATATTGAACAAAAGTAGAAAACCAATTAAATGTTTTCCACACAGTATTCCAAGGTAGTGTGTTAAAGAGGAGAATATGAATTCATTATTATTAAAAATATTCTCACGCTTTTTCAATGTTATGTGTTTTTTTCGAGAATCTGGGTAGAGAACCGATTAGAGGAGTGTCGTTCACCAAAAACAGTGTAGGAGGCGTATATGCGCTCACTCTTACTGACATCGGCACAACAAATAAGGTGCGTTGTCAAATGCCAACACTGCAGTTACTGTTAATTCTTCAATTTCTTTAAGACAATTGCTGCAAATGTTCACATGATTGCACCAGATAATAAAGTATCGATTCTCTGGCAGCTTCCAGCCTATGTTCTCATAACCATATCCGAAGTAATGTTCAGTATCAGCGGCTTGGAATTGGCTTATCAAGAGGTATGTTCTGGGAGTCGGTTTGTTGAGTGTCTTGACTTTACGCATCTACACTCTTTTGCACTATATTTCAGGCCTCAAAGGAGCTAAAGTCCGTCGTAAGTGCCTTGTGGTTAGTAACGACTGCCATTGGAAATCTTATTGTGATGGCTGTGGCAGAAGCAAAATTTTCAGGCATAGTTAGTTTGCCACTAACAATTTTAGTAATCTAGTTTCAACTTGATATCGTCTCATATGTTGTCTCGCATATTGTAATTTAGATGTGAACGAAAAATTACGTCGTTAGAATGTCTATAGAAACACAAATATTTGGAAATATTTACTTCGTCACACCCGTGGTTATACAGTTTAAAATCGTTGAAGAGTGTACCAAAACCTAGGTAGTCATTCTAGTCACGGAAAAACCTATGTAGTCATTCTAGTCTCCGTTTTGTTAGATGCAAAAATCGCTCTGTCAAGAGCCTCTTATGTCGTTGTCATTTTCTTCATTTCTTTTCCTTCTATCATTTCCTTTGTCTTCACCGTAAATTAATATGTTGGAATGAATTGTTCGATGAATTTGAGGGAACTACAAAGCAAAGCATCTCTAGTGTATTATTTTATAACGCTTTAGGGCCCGTTTATACTTCGACGCCGAGCGACGCGACGCCACGTATTGAGGCGACATTGATCGAGCGACGCGATCAGTCAATTTGTCTTGAAGACATATCGTCGCGTCGCTCGGCGTAGGAAGTATAAACGGGCCTTAAAGGGAAATAAAAACTACTGATCGTAGCTTACTTCTCGAAATTTTTTATCTTTTACCGTTACATAAACATACTCGTCTTCATTCTAGGCAGTTGAGTTTTTCTCATTTGGTGCAGCCATGGCGATTCTCATGGTTATCTTTGTGCTGATTGCATCGTACTACTACGAGTATAGAGAAAAAACTGAGGAAGAAGAGAAAAGTGAAGAATCAGAAGAAGGATCTCGGTCCTCATCTGCCTGATAGGGTGAAAGAGAGCATGTAGATACTTCAACTCTGTAACATTATTTTGTATTCGTATGAAAATCTAAAACTAATTGATTAAATTTGTTGTTTCATACTGTGTATAGATAGCTTGATTTGATTTCTCCACGTTTCTCATTCCCATTTCATTTTCTTTTTCGTGGAAAGACAATAGAAATGTAGAGCTTAAAGGCACGTGGCAGTCAGTCAAACTTGCATTTCTTGTTCCATCTTAAAACGTTTTTCAGCAACAGAGACGATCGCTTACCAGTAAATCTCCTAACCACTCATGAGCACGCGGGGGTCACCCAGCTGGTACCCAGCCTTGGAGGAACGGAGCCTTACTGACTAGAGTTTGTCGTATAGCCTACGAACGTGTTACTTCCATTCACCTCCAGCCATTCGACTCCAAGCTTTCATAACGCCAAAGGAAGAAAGATCCGAAATGCCAGACAGATCAAGGAATAAGTACAAATTAACATCCACACAACATACACACCGGACACAGCGGTCTAACCTGCGCAGTGGACCGCCTGCCGTCCGCATAGTGACATGAAAACATGTGAGGGTACCCTCACCCCATTCCTCCAGCTGTATAAACGGAAACCCCATGAGATTTATTGCGACACAGAAGTGAGCAGCAAATACCATACACAGGGATAGAAATAGAGGATAGGGTCAGAAGTCTTCCTCGATCGTATTGAACGGATTTCTTTGATACCGTGGTGAGCGCAGAGCTCACTTGATGCACGGCCCACTCCTGGTGCTGTTACCCCGTAGTGAGCTATGCTAACTTAGTGCAGAAGAGAGGTCTCACGTTGGCATCCGGCAGGATAGAAGTATAAACGAGAGTGCGGCTAACAAAACCGCCGGAGATCAGGGACGATCATGTCGACTGGCAGAGACGACAGGGCGGCGCTTCTCCAATCGACTGCTGATGTCAACCATTTCCCATGCCTCAGGCCGGTCGAAGCGTCTCATCTGCAAGCCACCGTGGGAAACAGCGCGCCCGGCTAATAAAAGGGCAGTGGTGCGATCGCGCGGTCGCGAGAAATATTCATTTAGGAGTTGACCAACTTCACAGAATTAATGTTGCTGCTACTGCTAGCTGCTTTTGGCTGCTTGCCTCAGAGACGCTTACAGCCATAAGCATAAGATAAGAAATACATACGATCTAGCGAATACCAGCGATATGTACATTAGGCGCGATCATCCGAAGGCGTAGTAGTTCGATTGTGAGTTTGAACAGATTCTTATGTTTCTTATGGAGGTACGGCGGCCTATTATGACCTCCAGATCTCTAGATCCTTTGCAATGTGATCTACGTCTCGTAGGTACGCGACAATGAACAGTTTGTGAGTAGAGTGCACGAGAGAAGTCGGTGTGCAGCTGCCGCTTAGTTAGTCGCGTTCCTGCTCTTGATTGTTGAACGAAATTACAGAAGGGCAAATCCGATTGCGAAACAAAGTCACCATCGTTCCCCTCTTTAGCTTCTTTGCAAGAACAGGACGTGCTGTGACAGCTGTGACATCTTGCAGTCGGTTGCTGACGATCATGATCGTCCAAGAAAACTGGCAGGGTGTTACCGAAGCTATGCTAGATGCTGCACGCTCCGAACTTGGTATTTCGAGACGGCGTAAGTCGACAGGCAGGCAAGGCTGTGGACTAACGAGGTTAAAAAAGTCCGTGGGAAAGAGAAGTTTATAGCGACAACTAGGTAGCTATTACCAGTCATCTTGCTTCCGCTCCCATGTTTTTTCTATATTGATCAATTAGCGCAGCTCGTCCT
This sequence comes from Heligmosomoides polygyrus polygyrus, assembly GCA_947396885.1. Taxonomy (NCBI): domain Eukaryota; kingdom Metazoa; phylum Nematoda; class Chromadorea; order Rhabditida; family Heligmosomidae; genus Heligmosomoides; species Heligmosomoides polygyrus. The sequence goes on from CANDYH010000010.1 coordinate 14,707, forward strand.
TCCCTCATTGTAGCCGAGCCTCTCAGCTCTTTCTATGTGGATCACGTTAACTCCTCCGCTCGCCCTCACTGTATCGTAAACAAAGTGTAACCACTCGCCGGTACGGTCGCCTCCCGAGCGGCCGCTCAAACAATTGTTGCTTTTGATTTCTTAAATGTCTCCACGCCTTACAATATTCAATTCTAGCCCGTTTTATGTCTTTAACCTCTTAAAATGCCTTGCCTGTCAAATATGCCTTGGCTGTCAAGTACGCCTTACATGTCATGGTGCTTCTGGCCGTCTAACATAATTTGCCCATCTACTACATCTTATTACTCGCTCGTTATGAATGTAAAATTATTAACATAAAGATTTAATTACCCAATTTTGAGTTTGAGCAACAAACCCGTACAAGGTCCCACAGATCGAAATCCAGGTGGCACTCTACAAAAGAGAAAGGTGAGCAGAGGATTCGAGCGGATCCTTAACGACCGCCAGAGGATCTACAAGGCAACAACAGCCACCCCGATAAGGTTATACTATGCATTAAACAGTGACAAGGCAGCCGCGAAATGGCGCTTGTGTCAGGAAGCGAAGAAATCGGCCAAGAGGCATTGACCTTTGCAAGCGCCATTCATTACGATGATGTCAAAGTGAAAGATGAGTCGCGCGATGGCGAGCGATTTCTTTATCGACTTGCCCAAGGACCGTCATCGCCAGGCCGAGGATGTTTAAAATTCTTTGGCGTCAAGGATGTGAATGGCCGTCTCCTAATGGACCGCAAAATAACCTTGAATCGATGGCGCAACTACTTCGAGGAAATCTCGACGTGAAGAGTTTGCCCATCCAGACCATTCCTTTATCTGCTCCCGTGTACCGGTCTCTTTCCGAAATTCACTGTTGAGGAGACAGAAGCGGCTTTAAAAAAAAGATGACGCAGGCAATGCAACGGCCCTGATGATCCGAGTTGCAGACGGCGAAATGCTGGTACCAAGCTGAATGGTGAGGATGTTCTTCAGACAGGTGGTCGTTGAGAAGAAAAGATTGGCAGATAAGCGCGACGATTCCGATTTTCAAGAGAGGGGCAGCTCATTAGACTGCTCAAGCTACTTTACAATTCGTTTAGTTTCGTATAGCATGAAGATCTTTGACCGAATTGTTGATGGACGCATTCGTGACGCCGTCTAGCTTTCTACCAACCAGTGTGGCCTCATACCTGGGCGTGGCTCTATCGATGCCATACATGCCGTTTGTCTACTTATAGTAAGGCACCGCGAGAAACAGAAGTCGGTGCATCTTGCTTTTCTCCACTTGGGGAAGCCTTCGATCGTGTTCCGCGTGAAGTGGCATGTATGCTTTTAGACAGCATAACGTTCTCGAAGAGCTTATTGAGTGGGTGCGGTTATTCTACTCTTTGTCCGAAGAGCAGGAGAGTAGAGTGCAAGCGCCAGAAGGCACGTCGATGGAGTTTCCTATATCTGCCTGAGTACATCGAGGGTCTGCACTCTCCCCACTGCCCTTCATCGTGGTTATTGATGACATTTCACGTGATTTCAGCGGCAGTCCATTGGACGTTGCTTTATGCTAACAATGGAATGCTCGCTCGCAAAGACAAGGTTGAACTCCAGCGGAAGGTACAACCTTGGTGCGATCGCTTGGAGAGATTTGGGCTCAAACTTAATGTCAAAAAGAGCGAGTACTTGACGACTAACAAGGTGAGGCTAGCTCCATTAAGGTGAACGGCATTGAGCTGCCACGTACATCGGTATTTAAGTACCTGTGATCAGCAATCGCGTCCGATGGTGGTCTACTAGGTGAAGCCAGCTCACGCGTGAGTGCAGCGTGGTTCAAATGATGCTTTCTGACGGGAGTGCTCTGCGGCGAGAAGATACCAAAGCGCTCAAATCGAAGATCTACAGAGCATTCGTCGATGTCTAGCTATTTACGGAACTGAGTGCTGTCCATGACTAAAGAAATTGAAAGGCGCCTCAGCGTAATGGGAACGAAGATGCTGCGGTGGACGGGCGGAGTTACGCGTTTGGACCGAGTGGGCAATGACTACATTCGGCAAAGATTTGCTGTCACCCCGATAATTGAGAAGCTGCGCGAAGCTTGTCTGATATGGTAGCCGAGGAGGGTCGAGGGTTCTGTCGTTCAAGCTTTTCAACTTGAGTAACAAGAGGTGGACGAAACGAAGAGGTGAAGGAAGATAGGAATTGAAGCCAAAATAAGCGAAGATCAAGCTAGATAATTACATACTGTCAAGTAAGGGAAGGTTCAGTACAGTGGCCAAAATGAGCCATTTCACATTCGCAGTTCACAAATCCATAGGAAACTAGCCGAGCCTGCGTTTAGAAAAGATTTTGCTACATTTTAACCTTGACAGTTTAACAATATTGAGCACTATTAAGAAAGGAAACAAAAATAAACACAACAGAGGAATTCATGTTGTCACTTTTTTAGACCCTGGCTCACTTGAAAATTAGAAGTCTTGTAATCATATGAAAATGGAAAATATATAAAGAGGAAAGAAAAAATACGCAGCAGGCTACTTGCTCTGCTCTATTTGTACCACAGTACCATGTCTCTCATTTGAGCATCTTGTACTGAACATCACGAATTTTTCAATGTAAGATCTGGAGAACTAGTCCAACCTCTTTGCGCGGAGCACTTGGGAGCTGGCACATTGTCAGAGCAATCTCTGGTCAGGTTCATTTCCTATCCAAATCGTGCTGTTGCGGGAGTAGCGTTACGTCCACTTGCCTTATCCAAAATAGATTGGCCAGTTTCCGAAAAAAATACTTCAAACAAGGAGATGCGTCGTATCTGGAGGCGTTATCACAAAAGGAAATCGTGTGTTGTAATGAAAAATAAGAGTTTAAAAGACAGCGCAACTCTATCGAACCAAAAGGGGATGAATACTAGGGATGCATAAAAGAAATGTTCGCAAAAAAAAACTAACAAACGATGCATACGAATTGGGAATGTGAACTGAGCGATTCAGAATAACTAACCTAACGAGGAAGGTCAAAGAGGTGACCGTGGAGTTTCTCAAAACGACCAATATAGGGTTGTAGGGCCGTGTCTTGGAAGCACTATAGTGGTTTCCAATTTTCCTGCGGACCTCTGGGTAATTCAAAAATGGCAAAAAACTGTACCGCTTCATCTCGGATTGATGACACAATACTGACGCCTGAAATACTCTTGTCTTCACGAGAGGCGTTCACCAGCAGTCCTCTTGCGGGATGTGAGCCAAGCTAGCCTTCGTCGATATGGCCGTTGAACGTGCTTGTCTTGTTGAGTCCCTCGTTAGATGCTATTCATGTGCGAACGATTTGTAATGTTTTCTTTTCGTTTTAGAAGTGTGTATCGTAGTAACCTTGTAGTGAGTATGATCGACTACTACTTTGGTCCATCACCAAGATATGCTGATCGCCTTTCGGATTTCTATGGAAAGCGCGTTTCTGTGACTTTTACTAATTTTACTAACTGTGACGAAAATTAGAATTTTTTATCCTTCTTCTTTCTTGGCCGCATTTTTGTCTATTTTGGAAAAAGTGAAATGGTGGAGACAGGTTAGCCGCACTCCCTCCCTAACTTCATTCGTCTAGGGATGTTATTGGGCGATGATCTCAAATTTGGCATACGTTTTTGGTTTTTAAATTTTTTGAGGACCATTTTCAGCTTAAGGTACGATCCTGCAAACGAAGTGCCACCAGATGAAGAAACCCGCTTGAAAGCCAGCTTTCGCAGTAATCATGCCCACTCTAATTTGCTGTCTGCCGTTGTACCGTAAAAATAGATGCCAGATTCATGACAAGCAACCAAATTAACCCCCTTAACGAGGTCTAAACGAATTTTTTAGCCTTTGGAGTGTGAGACTACGAGTGCCTGTATCGGCAATGCCGCCCCACTCATTGCATTCCGATATAGGCCTATGTATAGTCCCGCGGAAGTAGCCGCGGGACGTCCGCCGACGGAAGGTGCACCGCGGAAGGCGGTCGCCGACCAGTACGGTCGGCGGCCGACACTGAGTGATAATCGCACTGGAGCGCGCTTATCATTCGGTGAATTAGGAACGTTCCAAGTTCACGGAATCGGTCGCTTTCGAGTTGGAGCACGTTTATTTTTGATAACATCTTTGATAACACAGTCCCGCGGTACATTGCACTGGAAGTATACCAGCCCGTCAACCGACCGCTGCCTACCACCCGCGGAAAATGGGTGTCGCGAACTACGGCTATTGGGCGCGAGTTGGGTCCCGCCTAGATTATTCCCGTTCCGCGGACACTTCCGCGGGACTATACCATAGGCCATAGTAGGGAAGAGTGGATAAATGAGGCTACTACGAGGCACACTTCCAAAGCTAATGCAAGCCTTTATAAAGGGATCACACATGGATCATAGGGGCAAACAAAGGTTTCCCCCACAAAACAAGCACGGTTTAATGGCCTGCGGCGCGTCTCTCTAGCTTGGTCCAGATTTTGCAAGAGGTTGCAGGCGGTTGAAAAGCGAACAATAAACTCTGCCAAGACGAAAATCCACTCTACCTTAGAAAGGCGAGAAACAGTCGAACTGTGCAGTGGCAATGTGTAGATCCCACCCTCGAAACCCACCCCTTGACCACCCTCCCGCAAGTCCACCGCCCTACCCACTCGGCCATCCAGTCGCCGGGTGTCTGCTGGTAAACGCCTCTCGTTAATGCGTCTTCTCGCTTCCACTAGGAATTTATCATATCCCGCGTTCTAGCAATGGTTGAGGCTCCAAACCTTTTGCAGGATCATTTCTGAGCGCGACAAGAGAATTTCAGGCGTCAGTGTTGTGTCATCGATCCGCGATGAAGCGGTACAGTTTTTGCCATTTTTGACCTACCCAGAGGTCCGTGGGAAATTTGGAAACCGCTATGGTGCTTCCCAGACAACGCCCTACAACGTCATTGGTCACTTTGAGAAGCTGCATGGTCACCTCTTTGACCTTCCTCGTAAGATTACAAAGGCTCAGAGGGGTTTAAGGAGCGAAGAAAAGTGGTAGACCGCTGAAATTCAAGGATTCAAATACCGGTCACAACAAAAACTCTTTTGATCAGGACTCCTATATATTTTAGCTAACTATATCTTTTGGTTACGTAGGGACTATTAGAATTTCGCAAGAAACTCGATTCGTTTTGATGAGCATCTCCAAATTTTTTCGTCAGTTGATCGAAGGTATAATAAAACGTATAGCCTTTGCAATAATTACGTTAGGATCGGGTGAAGTCTACGGCGCAGTGCTACTATGAGGGCGCCAGCCCACATTTGAACGAGTTTTTACCCATTTGACCTAGGCCCCTCTCGCTGCAAACTTGCACTACACGTATGTACGTTTCAGTTTGCCTACAATGTGGGACATGTGGAATGTCCCACATTGTAGGCAAACACCATATCCGACTGTTACGCTTAAGTCGGTCGAAGCCCATGTACTCTCCCCCCGTGGTATCATTGCGCCAAGTTTACAAAAGTCAAACCTCGGTTAGCACATCAACAGCACTTTGCAGATCTTAAATTCGCCCAGTTAATCAAATAGCAAGCAGACAAGAACGTACGTTGAGCCAGTTGAAATTCGGTAATAAAGTGAGCGATATCAGTGATCTTTCTTTGATAAAATGGTCGCGCTTCATTAAAGTATTTTTTCTTCGCAAGCAGGTTGGTCTTGGTGTTTTGTCATTTAGACAGTTCGCAATTTCGTAATATAAAACTAGAACTGTTTTAAGGAAAATATCACACCAAGCTAAACCGAGCTAACGTAATGACTACATCGGACGATGACGGAGGTAGGGAACGTTCTACCATATCTACTACTGCAGACGATGCTCTCTGTTGATAAGACCTGTGATGGCTTAGAGCCTCATCTCCTGTTTTTTTAAGCTGTTGTGTTTTCAACCATCTTTGCCATCATTTTATGAAGAGTATGTCTACATAGTTTCTGCGCTGCCATTCTTTAAAGCCGTGAAAAACACTTTTTATGACTTGAGGTACCATCCGTGTCAGGGGTGCTCTGTTGTAACGACAACTTTTCGCTTTCTCACAACAATTTCAAGTTTTATTAAATTATTTATTTATTACGCCGTTTAAGACAGACGTTATACAGAACTCAAACCACATCAATGCAACAAGAACGACAATAGGGTGACAGAGCTTCTCTAATCATGAAGAATCAATAGGATAGTAATGGTTGAATGACTGGAAACGGGGATAACGCTCCACAGGATTTCCTATTTTGCACTAAGTATAGTCGCTTTTGCCATACGATTGTACGAAGGAAGAGAAGTCGGCACAATCCTAGTCTTACTCTATTTGAGATACCTCAAACCAGCTCTAACCGTAAAGAAGGTGGCTATTGGTGCGGTTTTAGGTGATCTAAAAACAGCTTATTGGTCCCACCCGTAGGAAAGTGGGACTAGGTGGTTGATTAGTTTATAGACCATATAACTATATCGAAGTTGTATCTCCTTGACTTGAGTGATGGAATACCCAGAAAAGCATTCCTAATGGTAGCTCTAGGGATTCTGCCGTACAGAAATCCACCAATTCGCAATAGACATTCCCTGGTGAAGATGTTCTGAATCTTCTCTATCATCAGAACATCTTTCTTTCTGTTTTGAAGGAGAGAACACGGAACGTGAACTCTCGACGAGCGGTCTCACATGCACCTTATTACGTTTCAGAAGGACTACTTTATCCCTTGTCGTCGGTGTTAAATATATGGAAGATTCTAATGATAGCTTTTCTGCAAATAGCTTTTATATGAGGACTGAAATCTGACTTCTCCGTATAAGAAAAGCCTAGGTCCTCAGTCCTATTCACTCTGTAGATTGGCTGACCAGATACTGAATAGGGCAGCTCAGAGGAGCCAATTCTTAAATGACACGTTTTCTGTAGAGAAAGTGGTAACTGCCAAGTAACGGAAAACGTGTAAAGCTTGTCAATGCCCGACTGAATTGCAACGATATCCACGCAGAGGAATTTCTCTGCAATCTTCAAGTCGTCAGCGTATTACACGAAGGTTACGCCTTCTTTCAAGAAAAGATCCTCATGTTCGCAACGGACGCAGGTTCTGCAATTCCAACGGATTCCTAAGACTTGGCTAGACTACATCATGGAAAGTGTAACATTATGCCCTACGTTGGACAGTGGAAGAAAACAAATCCACCCCGAGGAGGAAGTCGTTGTGCGAGTGTATAATTTGTTTGTTGTTTGTATTCTTTCCTTTTTAGTGGTAGTATTTAGAAATGAAGGGATGGCGATGTCCGTTCCTCCGTGTCTCGTGGTGCCACTGGAAACTGTTTGCTCCCCGAGCTAAGCCGATCACGGCCGCTCGATTGCAGGCGACAGGCCATTGTGACAGGCCGGCCTTCGAAGACCCATGTCACATCATACGTGAGCTGTATGTCAGCTGTCCGCGGGAGCCGACGCGCACTCGCCAAGACCGGCGAGTGTGGAAAGTGTGCGAGGGTCCCTGATGCGAGGACGGCATCGGGGGGCAACTGAGCTAGTCCGAAAGTCCCGTAACGTAAGCAGGAACCGCGTGGCAGCGCTGAATGTGGGTACGTTGACAGGCCGGTCGTGCAAGTTGTTTGAAGCACTGGAGCGTAGAACAGTTGATTTGGAGGAGACGAGGTGGTTTTGCCGCAAGTCAAGAGACATAGGACGAGGCTTCAAGGCCGTCCTATTCTTGAAAGAAGGCGTAACCTTCGTGTAATACGCTGACCCAGGACTACCAGTGGTGTCGGAATAATCGTCTCCGAACGATTGCGTGACTCGATTGTAAGCGTTGAGCGCTTTGACGATTGACTTATGAAGATCGTTGTCGCCGCTATAAAGCGACTCTATCACTTCTTCTCTGCGAATGCTCCGCAGACTGGCTGCTACGATCAAGCCAAGGGTAAGTTTTGGAACCTACTTGATGAGAAGACAGCGGAGGTACCGTCGAAAAATGTCATCATAGTTGCTGGTAACGTTAACGGGTACGTCGGCGCGACGAAAGACGGGTACAGCTGTCATGGTGGATTCGGGTATGGGTCGCGTAACGCAGATGGTGAGCGTATCCTTAATTATGCCGAATCGCATAACCTCACCATAGTGAACACGGTCTTCCGAAAACGCGACTCCCACCTCATATCGTTCTATAACCAATGCACCAGGACTCAGGTAGACGCGAAGGTCGTGCCGTATGAGACGGTCGACCCACAGCATCCACCGCAGATCTGTACATTGAAGATCGCCCCTCCGAAGCTGAAGCAGGTCGAGCGATGCGGTGCACCAAGAATCAAGTGGTGGCGAATGAGAGAGAAGGAACCAGCTGTGATTTCTGGCGTGCGGTTACCAACGGTCACAACCGTCGACGAAACTTGGAAGAAGGCGACCGACGCGATACGTCAAGCTGCACAGTCGGAATTCGGCATTACGAAGCCTGGACGACGGAAGGTCGACAAGCAGGCATGGCTGTGGACAAATGACGTGAAAGCCAAGGTTGGAGAGAAGAAAACGCTCTATCACCTGTTTCTCCGCGAAAAGACAGCCGGTAATTGGCGGAAGTACCAAGATGCGATGACAGCTGCAAAGAAGGCCGTTGCTGTTGCAAAAGCCACTCATTATGGAGATGTGAACGAAGCTCGAGTTGCGCGATGGCGAGCGGTATCTGTACCGAATTGCCAAGAATTGACATCGGCAGACCGAGGACATTGGGAAGTTTTTCGGCATCAATGATGAGGACGGTCATCTTCTCGTGTACCGCAAGAAGGCATCGAAGCGATAGAGCAATTACTTTGAGGAAATCTCTGCAGTAGAATTTCCTCATCCAGCCATCCCCTCAACAGCTCCAACCCACGGCCCGTCCAAAAGATCACTGGAGAGGCCGTGAAGAAGATGAGGACAGGCAAAGCGACTGGGCCCGACGAAGTGGCAGCAGAACTGTGGAAGTCGAAGTTTGGCACCCTGCTCAGAGGTTGACGAAATTCTTTAATTAGGTTGTAGCGGAGAAAAAGGTGCCTGAGTGTTGGCGCCACAGCACGACGATTTCGATTTGGAAGAAGAAGGGCAGTCCTGCAGACTGCTCCAGCTACCGTCCAATTCGTTTGCTTTCGCACAGCAAAAAGATCTTTGAGCGGATTGTCGAGCTTGCTCATCACAATTGGTGGAACCAGTAAAAGTCACAAGAATCGCATTCTCTATAGAAATCCGAAAGGCGATCGCCATATATTAGTGATGGATCGAAATAATAGCCGATCAATGTTAGTATGAGACACTTCCAAAACTAATACAAACCATTATGGAGAGATTAAACACTCCACTATCCTAAATTTGCCAGTAACTTCGTCAGCTACAGCGTTCGCAGTGAATAGCACCTTTTTATATATGAAATATTCACGGTGTCGGCGTTGAATTCGACAGCTACTCTTTTAGAGCTGGCTGTTCAGCTCTTAGTTGTGACTATACGTTTGCTTGCCCAAAACCATTATATTAGGTTGTTCCATAAGTCTTCGCCATTTTTTTCAACGATTTGTGCGTGTATTGCATTTCTTTCTTCATCATGAATTTTGTCAATTTTTAGGTCGTTGAAGTGGAAAGTGAAAAAGTGAAACAGTAGTCATTGGCCACTTGTTCTCTCCGCTTAGGTTTGTAATTTTTTGCGCAGTTTTTTTGAGCATTTGGAAGACAATGTTCTGTACTACAAGAATACGTGTTAGTGCTGTTTGCTCATTCGTCGTTTATTCATTTTTAGATCATCAAATTGGGACGTCCGAAGGAGGATGGTTATTTTTGCCGACAGCTCCTACTCGGAAGTCTAGTAAGTCGGAATTCCCAATTTGATGGACTAAAAATCAATAAAGGGCAAGTGAGAAAATAGGACCAACACATATTCTTGAGTACAGAACATGGTCTTCCAAGTGCTATAAAAAACTGCGCAAAAAATTACAAACCTAAGAACAAGTGCGCAAATGGCTACTTTTTTCACTTTTTCACTTTTCAGTTCAACGACCTAAAAATTGACAAAATTCATGATGAAAAAAGAAATGCAATACAAGTTCTGATAGAGCAAATCATTCTCATTCGAAAGCTATGCAGCGCTATGCAATAGACCGCCGGCGAAATCTGCAGTGAATCGTTGAAAAAAACGGCGGGGACTTATGGGACAACCTAATACTTTTGCTACACTAATGAACTGTAAAGCTCCAGATTATAGGATCACGGACCAGACTAATTTTTTGTGTAGATTCCAGTTTTGAATCGACTTTGCGACTTTTAGGTTGGTAAAGTAGATCCATGTAAATACCTCTTTACCATTCAACTGGCGGATAGTCCCCGAGTGTACGCTGGTGCAACTCCAGCAGGTCGCTGGGGTAAGCAGGACAATTGGCATATAAGCTTCACGATGACTGTCGGTGCGGCCTTCCCTGAGTAAGAACCAGCAATGAGCACGTCTTCTTCCAACAGATGGTCGACTTCCCTTTCTATGACAGTGACGTTGGTAAACGGTGCGTGACGCTTCCTTGGAATTCGGGTAAGGCGTCGGTTCTCATCGTAAAGTTGGCCGCTTTTCATCGCCCAGATCTGCACTAAAAACAAGAACCAGCAATGAGCACGTCTTCTTCCAACAGTTGGTCGACTTCCCTTTCTATGACAGTGACGTTGGTAAACGGTGCGTGACGCTTCCTTGGAATTCGGGTAAGGCGTCGGTTCTCATCGTAAAGTTGGCCGCTTTTCATCGCCCAGATCTGCACTAAAACGCATTGGCAAACTTTATCTTCAGCTTATCGACAGTGGCGTTTCGAAGAGTAGAGAAGTAGCTGACGATTGCGCAGTGGATTTGCTGCTTCTTGACGACAGTCTCTTTAAGGTCGAGAACACCTCGAAGACACATTATTGTAGAACATTTTAGTAGCGAAGTACGCCCCAGGACCGATGTACAGTCTCTCACATGCTTAGCGGACTACACAGTCAGCATTTAATCATCCTTTCTGTCATAAAAACACTCCGGCAAGGAGTCTCAAAGTTATTACACCGTGAACAATCACGTGTTCTTTGAATGTTGTGTCTTCAAGCGTCTTATTGGATCTATATCATGTTCTATTAAGAATGCTCAAAGAACGGCAGCTTCAATCATCAGCATATATATGCCCTTAATTCCTTTGTCTTCTGTAGTTTTATCTGGCTTCTGTGCATTTTTCGCTATTTAATCTTGCAGATGGTACCAATTAATTGCTTTTGCGGCTGCTAACTCTGTCATATCGCCCTGTTTGAGATGTGGCACTCAATCTGTTTTCATTTGGACTCATAGATTATGGTGACTTTCACACCGGTATCATGTAAGCTGGCCTGAGCTGACATGGATGACCGTTGATGAAGGTTTTCAGATGGCTGTGATCATCGTTCTTTAGAACTGTTTATACTTCGACGCCGAGTGACGCGACGCCACGCACTGTGGCCACATTGATCGGGCGACGCGACCGATTAATTTCGCCACTATACATGCCATCGCGTCGCTCAGCGTCGGAAGTATAAACGAGGCCTTAGAGGGGCCGTGACGCTATTTAACTGCCATCATTGACGGTAGCGCAGTAGAAGTTGAACAGAGTCCGGCTGGCTCTTCTGCTATTTTGCCTTCTTCTTGCCTTGGAACGTTCCCTCATACGGGGCGATGTTGACTGAAAACCGCGTTTGGGTATTTATTAGGGGGGGGGGGGCAAAAGTGATGAGACACCCCATGCCGTGTCCATATATCTCGTGGCTGGAGTCTGGTTTCGTGCTTATCGTATTTGTATGTTTGTATGGTACCTACTGAAGGCCACCTGAGAAGTTACAACTTCCGCCCTTTCTAGAAGCATGCCGAAACCCCAGTCTGACGAGTCGACCTGTATCGCGCAAATCTCGCCCAATTCCCAACCCCAAGCAGCTTGTATTCAATAAGTACGTCTTCTACCTTAACTCTGCCAAGCAGCGAGTCTGGATGAGGCCTGGTGACCTGCTACCGACCTTCGTTCTGTGAGATGTTCATAGCGAGAAGCACCTTCTGAGCTTTTGACTCTGCGCCCATAGATCGGTTTACCGGAAGCTGTTTCCCAAGAGCACTGCGATGAACTCCAAGGCCATGGTGAACGAAATAGAAGAGATGGGCCGGCAACTCGCTCTTATTCATTCGCAGCGCTTCAAGAAGGTTCTCCTCTTCGACAACGCCGCACCCCATCGGGAACAAGTAAGCACGGATAAGCTTGGCCAGCTGGGCTACGTTCACATGCCTCACCCACCGTATTCGACGGACATCTCTCCATGCGACTACCACTACTTCTTGAGCCTACAGGACTTCCTGGTCGGAAGGGACACAAGAACCCAAGCAGCCCTTGACAACCATATCGAGCAGTTGATCAACACCAGGCCCAAGCAGTTCTGGAAGGATGGGATCAGAAAGTTGGCTGAGCGATGGCAGCAAGGTCATTGCCCTTAGTGGTAAATACATTCCTCAGCACCGTTGAGTTGTAATTGAGTTATAAAGAGATAAAGATTTTTTTCAATTTGTCTCATTACTTTTGCCCCACCCCCTAATAGAGGTGTTCCCTGTACGGCTTTATTAGCTAACAAAGAGAGCCTACAGAGTGGCGGTGAGCTTTTGCGATGCAATTTTTACAGGATGTATGGTCCCGTGTGGGGAGTCCAAAACCATAGTTACTTTTTTCGGAATGCTCCTCTGTGATCGAAAAAACCGTACGGACGCGTGAGCGCGAAGCTCATGACGCCCTGCTTCCACCCAACCCGATGTGGTCGGTTGGCGTAGGGGTAGCGGGGTAGCCTTTCGGGCGCACCGATCTGGTTTGATGGTTCGGTCTCTGGTGTCGCCTTTTGCACACATCAGATCGTTATTATTATGGGCTTGCGTGATCACAGTAGTCAATTTGTACACGATCAATTGCTCCACTACTCCGCCCATGTCTGGCATAGCTTGGGTGGCGGCTGGATATGTTGATGATCACCCAGGGCCTTCTCTACGCCTGCCGATTATGCCTTCAACGAAGAAGTGCCATTTCATGGAGAGGAAGATTGTTCGTCTCTAGCGTTTGTTTGTAAGATGCTGCTGGTGTGATAAACGACTACGTTTTAAATGTTTCACAGTTCTATATCATAACCGTTGATTATTATTTTCCGCAACACAGTCACTTCATGTAAGCAAGAAATTTTTTATGTTAGCGATCCCATAGAATAATACAGTGCAAATACGGCTCATTGAGAGGTAGCTCAAATGAAAGCCCAAAAAGGCTGGGTTTAAAGTATTAATAAAGGATAAAGGACGGCGTTACTCAATCCCTTCTGGGATGCGCCAGCGCATTCTACTTCTACGGGATGTCGTGGAGGCGACATGAATGCGTATTTGGCCATACAATGACTTGCGGTGGCCAGCCGATGAACAAGTCAGCGCTTTATCCTTCCCAGACAAGTCTGGTACCAATTCACCGACCCCAGAGGGATGGAAGGCTTGGTTGGCCTGGGCGGGAGATCCGAACCAGGAACCTGGTATCGGGTGCACGCGACAGTCGCGCTTCCTCCGACTGCGCTACACGCGCCCTAATGTATTAATAAAGTGTACAAATTGACCTCTGTGATCACACGAGCCCAAAATAACGATTCGATGTGTGCAAAGACATTGGCGGCACTGGGGACCGAACCATCAAACCCCCGTTGCGCCCGAGAGGCGATCTCGCTACCACTATGCCAACCGGCCATATCGCCCTGGGTGCCATGAACTTCGCGCTCACGCGCTCACGCGTCCACACGGTTTCTTCTTTCGACCACAGAAGAACATTCCGAAAAAAGTAAGTATGGTTTTGGATTCTCCACACGGGACCCTACATCCTGTAAAAATTGCATCGCAGAAGCTCACTGCCACTCCGGAGGCTCTCCTTGTAAGTGCAGTTTTTTACTGAGACCATCCACGATTGGTCCAACTTCCTCAGCCAGTGCGATACTCGATGAATTCGTGTTCTTGGAATTCGACGACGAACCACGAACACTGGAAGCCGTCAAAATCAACATCGTCTAGCTCAGCTTTCGCAAACTTCTTCCTGACCAGAAGCTAGTAGCCGCAAAATTTCATTCATTTTTCGTAAAATTCGTACGGTTGCCTCGGTGAGGTTGTTGCAGTCAGTCTCTGATGGCAGTCTTCATCTAGGAGCGAGAAAGGTGTAGTCGTCTCTTACCACTATCATCGAAGTCGTAGACGTTAGGCCCTGGTACCGCTTGAGCGGCAGGTCGAAAGTTTGCCTTCACTCGAGTTAGTTGAAGAGTTCAGTGTGGTCGTAGAGCGAGCCATAGATGATGATCACTGTCCTCGATGAAGAGTTGACATGAAGATGGTGTCTATAAACACGTATTTCTTATTTCTCGAGTCTGCTCACCTTATTCCCTAATAAACCTGCTTCTTCCATGGATTTTGAGCGGCTTAACGACATAACTCTGACGATCAGAACACTTAAGAGCTCAAGAAGTGGACACTCTTCCTATTTCTGGGGAGCCGTTCAAAAAATTGACCATGAAATTGGATACCTGAATGAGTTCAATCGTGTCCAATTTGGTTCGAAATGTGTTGAATTTGCAACAAAATGGTGTAGTGGTAATTTATCGCTCGATTTACGACTTCCATCAAAGGAACAAAAAGTTCACAATGAAGTTTAAGTCACCGATCCAACAGTCACTCTGCCGTCACCCCTTACCCACGGACACTTTTTTGCTACGTTTTTCTCGTTACTTTGTACTAAAGTAACATATCTATTTACCTAAGACAGGTTCTTACTCTTCACTACTGTTCTGAACCTAAAATATTTCTGAAAAAAATGAAAAATAAAAATATTATACCGAATGTGACATCGTTTTCTAGGCCTAATGAAAAAAGAAGAAAGTAACACATTTAGCTCTAAGAGCAAAGAAGATGATAGGATTAAAGAAGAAGACGAACATTCAGAGGTATTCAGGCGTTGCCTTCTTCATTCCTTTCTGTCACCTGTATCACCTGTGTTTCGTCGTTGATCGTCGAGCTCCTTGAGAGAGCGCTATTAGTGTCTGCAAGTCAGTGTCGAGTGCCGAAGTGGTTCGGTGGATCATCCTTGACACAAAGAAGATCTAAGCGTTTATTTAACTTATCTAAAAATTTCGAACAACGCATTTAACGCATTCGTGGGCATTTTGGTGTTCTTCCCAACTGCAGCGGATTCCAGGGGTTACGGCTTTCGTCCAGTGGACGTGTGCGAAATGCACTACGTGACTGATCCACGTATACGGGAGTGCCAGAGATCTCTCAGTCTAGCTCAGTACCAAATAAAATGTTGATATGATGGGTGTGTGGATTCGTTTCGCCACTACTCTCATACAAACCTTAGTTTGGCACCGCTGCCGTTAGTCGTCAGTGAAGAGGAGGAATGCTAAGTAGGAGTGGCGTAAGGCTAGAAGGAAAGAAAAGAAGCAGGCCGCTAAGAGAGTGTAAATATGTAGATGAAAACTACGAAAAATATTTGTCAGGTCAAAAAAGAGCGAAAAACTAGCGTCAGGTAGTCAGGGAAGACGTTTGACACAATGACAGTTTGCAAGGGCGCACTTTCTTCCGTATAAAAATGTAACTTGCTCACAAAAAAGAAAAAACATACATATTTAAGTGTGTTTTAGTAACATCAGGATATTTCTATAGTCATTAAATCTGAATTTCTAGTAAATTATTTTGTGACTATAGACTACTTCATGATGCCAGTTATCACTAACTCCTCGCTGTACCCATTCCTTAAAAGTGTTTCTTTAATTCAGCATTTTTATCAATAAAAAATCAACTTTGAATAAGCATGTGCGGTTCTAAGAATTTATGTTAATGATATAGCGGATTGAACCTTATTAGAAATAGCAGACGAAGCATGTCGGAATCCAATAACTTAAAAATTGAGGCTGTCGGCTTTATTATACAACACTGCTTCAATTTTATTTTTGATGGTAATTGTTGTTAAAGCCTGTCCACAGCTATGGAACAGATAGTGGATGACACTCTCCAAGCTCTTCTGGAAAAGGTGACGCTTCCACCAGTGCGGATCAGAGTGATTCTTTTGGTTCTAAAGATGGTAATGCTCCAGCGAAAGTTGTGAACGCTCAGACCTTGATAAGTGACTTCGGCCAACTCAAACGTCCGATTTGGGTTGTGAAGAACTCGTACAAATCGACGTACTTGGCTAAGTATGTGTTAGCAAGGCCACTCTCTAGTGCTGTCGCATACTCCGAGGAACGTTTCTTCTTCGGAGTCGTAGGCGGCGTATAGGATTGGTTCGTCTCGTCTCTCTCAATTCGATAACGTCGCCCTTGATCTTCCTTCTTGGCTTATATCATCCGGTCATCGACGGAATTCTCCAATGAGGGCGTGCGGGCGTAATAAACACAGATTTTCATCTTGGTCCTTCTCAGCAGTCTAATCTTAGATCTTAACAGCACCTCAGTACTCGCTCTACCCATAGGCATTTATTGGGCAAAGGTTCACCAACAGCTACATATCAGCAACTGAGCTGCAATTGCAAACTCAATTTCATGACGGTTTGGAGGTCATCGCCAATATTGGGCACAGTTTTTCATACAGAGGTATTACAGTTCTGCATGATACCACTCTAATGCGGGCAGTTAATCTAATAACTGTGTAGACTATTTTGGTAAAGAGGTTTTGTAAACAATGCGAGAAACTGGGTGTGATAAAAACTGCGTCAAAAACCACGATTTAAATCATGCACTACTCCTTGTTTATTTCAGCCCTTGATGGAAATTCTGAAAGGAACACCGAAGCAGATAATATGCATTTATGTCAGTGTGTTTTTGGAAAGATTTGCCCATTACGGTTTAAGAGGTTAGTTCTAAAACCCTGTCCTTTTCTACATTGGGGACTCATTCCACAGTATCAAGCAGCAGTTGCTTTAGTAGCTGCAACTGGCTTTTTTATAAGTTTACTTATAAGAGAAATCAAGCACCATCAGACGTTTGTCTGGACGATGGAAACGAATATCACCACGAAAATCTTTACTTCTCAAAGAGCGGAAAGTATGTTACGCTTTTGCTAAGTCCTTGGGGTTCGTACGTTAGGTGTCTCCCTGAGTTACGGTAGCGCCACCGCCGCCCGCCACTTCCCCTGATTACGGTAGCGTGGCGGGTTGTTGAGCCCGCCTTGGACGATGTACAACGGATTAACAAAGAACAACATGCGCTGTGGAGCAGACTTTCTGGCATAGGGTGGTGATTGACGAGTTTGCTCATTTCTTGCTCTATTTCTCTCTTTGCTCCTCTAGTTTTCATACGGTATGAGATCTGAGTGACTCCTGCTGGGGGGGGGTCACCTTACGCACTTTAACGAAGGCAATAGAGATCACGTGCTAGTATGGACTGTACTCACTAACCAACTATAAAACAAGAAAAGAAAACACAGCAGAAATTGAAAAGGGAACATGGCATGAGCGAAAGCTACAAAGCTGTCGTACAGCAAAGAAGTGTCAAGAAGGAAGAAACTTGACGTGTTGCTCCTATTATCATTTCGACTTTGTAATCTCAGAGGCGGCATGTGGTCGGGTCCAAAGCTTGCAGAAAAGAAGAATACAGAGCAAAAAAAAAAGAATCAGGTCCAGTATGATTCTGCACGGAATCTGCTTCAGAGCAGCAATGCGCGCTCTGTTCAATTCGCCTCATCTCGTAGTGAAATCTCGTTCGTGGTGAGGGCGGCACTAGTCTGCCTACGGTAATCGAGCGCGTCGCTCCGCCCTTACAGTAATGAGAGACACCTAAAGTAACGCATCCGCTTTTACGGTGTTGATGAAAAATATGCTATGATAAAATGATCTTATCTATACATAAAGCGCGTGTCATCTAAAGTTTAGGACTCCCTAACCCGTTGGTATCAAAGACTTGGGTGCGTTACTTTAGGTGTCTCTCATTACTGTAAGGGCGGAGCGACGCGCTCGATTACCGTAGGCAGACTAGTGCCGCCCTCACCACGAACGAGATTTCACTACGAGATGAGGCGAATTGAAAAGAGCGCGCATTGCTGCTCTGAAGCAGATTCCGTGCAGAATCATACTGGACCTGATTCTTTTTTTTTTTTGCTCTGTATTCTTC
>CANDYH010000011.1:0-30467 GCA_947396885.1 Heligmosomoides polygyrus polygyrus
TCCCAATGCCTAATATACTAACAGAGAAGGGACAAACTACGGAGAAAGGCGGTATTGAAGAGCTCCAATGAGCTCTAGCTGAATCAACTGACAAAGAAAGGATACCAGATCGCAGTAACACTTCCAAACGAGATGTGCGGCACCATTATCTAATACTTTCAGGACTCCAGAGGTCGAGAAAAGGTCGAAAAAAATTCGTCCAAACCTCGCCCAGTGGATTATTCGGGGTGCTGATCGAATCTGACATCCGTTTTTGAAATTTCGGCCGATTACATTAGGTTACGGTAGGTAGGGGTAACTAAGGCTACCAAACTCATAATCTCCGGTTTCGCCCAAACCTACTCGCGTCTAAAGCGACATGGTAGTGACGAGTTTTCCGGGGCGGGTTGGACGAGTTTTCGCACAGTATGCAGACGATCGTTGCGGGACCCAAGTACTCCAATCAATCATCAAGAAACCAACGGGCGAGCGTAAGCTTCTGTACTCAGCAGGAATCTATGGAAGTTGAATTGAAAAGGAGACGAATGCTAGGAATGAGCAGTAACTACATTCATGGAGCTGGAAGGAATAGAAAACCTTCAATCCCCTAAAAATGATTGCAAACGTTTGCACTGTTGGGATGGGCATGAGCTTCTGCTTTCGCTTCCACTAGAGAATTGACTATGGCTCACATGTTATATTTGTTTTGAAGAACTTATCCATACACCTGTCCACATTGTTCATTGATGGTGGAAATTCAATTTAAGCGGAGTTCTGCAGTAGATGTTGAACGATTTTCTTAGTCTGCTATAACGAACTATGCCGCTATGGCAGTTGTGGGGGGGGGGGGTCACCTTATAAAAAGTGTCACTAACACGAACAAAAAGAAATGATGGCAAACCTGTAATGAGGAAAACAAACAAGCAATGCTATAGCTATGTTCCATGCTCTTGATTTAAGCAGGGGAAGGGACTCCAGGGTGTGCGCCATACAAACTGCTCGTATGGAGAGTGCTTTCTTCGCTCAGGGGGAGTTCGCGGCTGGGTTCTGCGCTCTTCGAGCGGCTAGGGAAGGGATTCCAGGGTGTGTGCCATAATACTGCTCGTATGGAAACTGCTTTCCTCGATCAGGGGGACTCCGCATCTGGATTCTGCGCTCTTCGAGCGGCGAAGCACATACGGCTGAAACAATGCACAAAAAACGCGCAATGTCGTGTAGACGTCGAAACCTCCCAGATCTCAGATACTAGCTGAAGTGCAAGAACGCCGCGGCGCCCGGGAACCCGTGTTAAAATTGCCTACATCCTGGAGCTCCTTCCCTCGCCCAATATGGAAGCAGACAAAATATGGACCTGTAATCGAAAATAAGAGAGACTGCAGACTGCATTTACATTGGCTGTATGTAGCTACTTCACTCCCGCACCCCACGGTATGCTACGGTGACCCTTCCCCTAACTACCAAATACCAATAGTTCTCTATTTTAAAGCAGAAATCTCGTTTGCCTGAGGCTGCCCCACAACTTGGTCCCAAGCTTACAAGAGCAGCTGAAAATTAAATAGCTTATCTAAATAACAGTGGATTTGGTCTTTTGCGCTCCGAAGCAACGTTTGAAACCTTCTGTGGCTAACGCATTCCTTCTGCGCTGGCATCACCCACAACGTTGTAGCTGCTAGGAGCACTGCAGTAAAATCTTCTTCGGATTGGAATAAAACATGCTATAATCGTTTATTGATAAAGGTTTTTTTTTCGTTTCCGTCTGCAAGTCCAAAAACAACAAAGGAACATAAACAAAGGAAGTTAAAAACGTCGGAAAATGGTATTAGCAGAAGTGTCCTACCGCTTTTAATCCGCACTTAAAACTATTATTCTTCTCTTGGTGGAGCCTAAGGAACATAGGTACACTTGGTGTTACCTCCCGAGATGGAAGGTCTTATATGTGTGTAAACTTGTATTGTGTTCCCACCCTTGATCGAGTCACGGAACAGTTCAGCCCGACGAGGCCTCGATTGGCTGCGACCGCGTGGCAGCCGCCAGTCGGTCCCGCGACGATCGCCTGCATACTGTGCGAAAACTCGTCCAACCCGCCCCGGAAAACTCGTCACTACCATGTCGCTTTAAGCCCCTTTCATACTCGTGGCGGCGGCGGCGGCGGCGGCGGCCCAATGGTTTAGCATAGGAAGGCGGCGGCGGCCACGGGTATGAAAGGGGCTTTAAGCAGCTCTTGGCGGCGGTTATGGAACAACCTAGAGAGTGATAACGCCTATATTGTTGCCTTTCGATTAAACCTTCGCCTATCAAAGTGTCTCGCAAATTTGCGCACTCTTTCAGGCGATCGCTGCGCGACCGCTTGCATGCTGTGCCACAATCGTAGCACCCCAGATAACCCCTATAGCGCCGTTTATACCTCCATCGCCGGTCGACGCGATTCGAACGGATCGGTGCGTCTCATCGCGTCACGCTGTTTCGGGCGACGATCACCCTTACGAACAGCCGGCGACGAGGTCACGCGATTACGCACAATTGCGTACTTGCACTCACGTAATTGTGCGCATCCACTGCAAAGGACACCTGTAGCACCAATACCGTGGCGCAGTGGATGGTGGCGCTGCTTCATGCGGAGGTTGGAGGATTTGGTTCTCCTGCTTCGCGGGATTTTTGCATTTCAACTGACTGATTGAGATTCGAGGAGTTTTGACGTCTACACCAGAGGTGTGCGCCAACTTGCCGCCGGTAAAATTTTTACCGCAAATTTTTAACGCAGCAATTCGCCGGTAAATTCGGTAAATCCGTTAATTGTTTAAATATAATATTCCCTTAAAGACAACTAGTTTTAAGCGGCGGCGATGTAAAAAAAAGCGTAAAGTTTTTCACCGAAACATCATCACGTTCAGAAAAACCATATCGTCTTCATTTTAGCATGCATACGTCATCCTAAAGCAAAAAAGCAAGCGGAAGCCTAACAATGCACAAGTGTGATGATCTATATTGTGAGCGGTTTAAAAAAAGATAGAAGCTTAATTAAAACTCTAAAATAGTTTAATTAAACTCAAAACATTTCTGGAACATCCGACATTCAATCGAATATTGCCATATTTCTTTTTTGATTAACAGTTTAACTGCTTTTTGAAATTATCACATTTACCACAGTTTCGTTCAATGAAGGAATGATCTACACCTTACACTACCACTCTTTTGAACTATCATGCAGTACTTTGGAGCAAAGCCAGGCACTTCAGAAAACAGAACGAAATGTGACATGATAGCAAATTTCCTTCTCTTCCTATATGGGAAAACAGCTTAAGGCCGGAGGGATACTTCCATCGCCGCGATGCCATCGCGGCGCTCAGTTCATGACCATTCCGCCGCACGCGGTTGAATAGCTAAAAGAAAACCCCGGACGCGGCTAATAGCGCTGCAAAAGTCGCCGCAATTAGGTGACTTCAACGGCGGTCCAAGACCCATGGTCCAGGATCTCGGAACAACTTTTCTTTCTGGAAAACGCGTCACTGCCATCTCGTCATCACTACAATTGAGTGAAAACCGGCCCGAAGACCACTAAACCTCGCATTTCCACTCCCATAACACAGCATTCAGGCTTACACCATGGATATTGTTTGCCGAGCGATGTGCGACAATCCTTTGCAAGAAAGAAGAACGTGGAGGACAACAGAAAGGAGGGAAACGGAGTGAACCGAAGTAGGGAATACCGAAACGGGAACAAAAGTAGGCGCAATGTGGCTCGGGGGGGGGTCACCTCCAAGCAGATTCGCCGGCCTTCCTTCCGACGTTATTCGGTGTCCCTCTATCGAGAATGAACCTAGCAACATATGTAACGTCTGGCAGACACAGATTCGAGAGAATAAACGATAACGAACGACGCACTCGCTGGCGAGCTTAAACAGGGCGGATGTCGACGCGACGCGCGACGCGCCGCTGCGCGCTCCTATCGATCTGGCGAGTCGATGCGGCGACACACTCTAGCCCGGTGCCTTATCGAGCTTTTTTATACATATTCACCAACGCATGACAGAAGAGCAGGTTAGTGTTTTTTATTGTTCTGTTGCTCCTCTGCATTCAGCATAGGTTTTTTTTGACGTTATATACATATTTGAATCTGTTTGGAGGTGACCCCCCCCGAGCCATATTGCGCCCAAAAGTAAATCAAATTTTGTTTAAAAAACGACAGAAATGGTTAGTGGAATGACTTTACCGCTCGTTCTCTACCTCAATAAAACCCTCACAACAGGTATCAATTCTCAACAAGGCATATGTAGTAGAGTAAAACATGCCTGCTTAACATCAATGAATTATCTTTTAATAAGAATTTGAGTGCAAGCCTAGAGCGGGAGGTCCACCCTCTTTTTTTCTCTACATACGGATTTCTTTTAGTTTTCTTAAACGAAAACGTTAGTCACGATTGCAGAAGTATTAGAGCTGTATAAATTCCCGTAGAGTTGGAGCGCTTAAGAAAAGTTTAGAGCACTTTCACCTGTACTTGGGAGGTTGCTGAGGCTCTCGTCTCCATATCGGAATCGCCGGAACCATGTTCGACATATACATTCGCTCACAGCGCCACCGAACGCTTTGCGGAGGTTTCGGCAACAGACCACGGGTGATCGGCCGAGCTTGTATTCATACAACATACAAGCACGGAGAGCCCATTCTTGACCGCTCACGTTCTGGAACAAATCGGTGTGAGGTGGTGCATCCGACCAGCAAAGCCACCCACCGACTCGCCGTGTCCTGCGTCACATTCCGCTTTCGGTAGCGCGCTCAACTGCATACACTGGAAGTGAAGTTTCCATTTGAGTACACGCTTTGTACGAAATTAAAAATGTTATGCAGCACTGGCGCGTCCTACCGCTGTGGTGAACTGAGCTAGGACATTTCTGATGTAGCTGGGCATGTATGTAAGTTCCTACCAAGGCGAGTATCCACCGCGTACATGGTGACGCTCCCCCCCCCCCAGGCCTATTTGCGCCAGGAAAGCTATAGTCACACTTCACTCTGACTGAACCACATAATGTAATCCCTTTGAGTTATGTTTTTTAGAAGTCACTATTTGAATCGTTTTTTGGCATTCAGAAACGCTTGCGACGCGAGAATAGTCGCAAACCAGGGGCCGGATTCATCAACAATTAAACCCGACGGTATGCGAGATAGACGCTATGGTGGAGGGGTCACCATAGCATGCAGAGGCGTGCAGGCGTGAATAGTAGCTACATAGAGCGAATGTAAATGCAGTTCTATCCCCTCTTTTCGATTAAGACCCGCCTCTGTATTGGACAAGGGAGGGAAGTCCAGGACGTAAGACAAGAGTGGCGATAGGCCTCATAACACGGGTCCGTTAGTCGGCGCACACCCCGGAGTCCCATCCCCTGCCCAATTCTGTGTTCTCCGTTGTTTATTTGTTTTCTTTAATATGATTGTGTTTCGTGTTTTTTGCATTTATTGACTATTTTCTTCGTGTTCCAACGCTTCGTTTCCGTTCTCCTTTTCTCTGGACAGGGCAGTGAACGGTACAAAGCGGGCTGGCGCCCGCTGCACAGCGGCAAGATATCTCGAAATGGCGCAAATCGGGTCGGGGGGGGGGGGGGAGGGGTGGTCACCTCCTCAAAAGTGTCACCAACACAAAAACTAAGCGACAAGGCACATCGATAGAAAAGAACAGGAACAAACAATGCTACAGCTCTGTTCTGTGCTCTCCTCGGCGTCAACGGGGGAGAGCACAGATTTGAGCAGGAGAACGGACTCCAGGGGCCGTATGCTATTCTCGCCCGACTCGGGGATGGTACCCGGCGCGAAAGAGCCGGGTACCATCCCCGAGTTTCGACGCTCCCCACACCACCTTTTAAGAGCTCCGCACACTTCTGCGGCGTTGCCGCAGCCGGCAGCCGGCAAAAGTGAGGCGGAGCCTTCAAGTTGCGGCGCTCCTCCCCACTGTGACGGCCCGTTCTCCGGCGTTGCCGCAGCACGGCGCCGTCGCAGCGAACTCCAGTCGGGACCTACTCGCATAGAAGGAAAGCGCGCTCCGATGAGAGACGCGCGCCCGAATGAAGAACTCAGCTGGGAATCTCCATCGTCATCAGCTCTTCGGCAACGTCAGTTCTCCCCAAGGAAACTAAACTTAGAAAAAGGAAACTAAACAAGCGAAACAGCTAAATCCAACACAAGAACGAAAGAAATCAACCCGGACGTCGCCCGGATCCTCCAGAAATAACCAGCTGATAGCCATAATCGATCTCCTAATTTAAAGGACGCATGTGTTTCCACTTCCTGTTCCCCGTCGCGATCGGCTAGAGCGCAGAGTCTCTGCCTGCGGCATTGCCGCACCGACGGCAA
Source organism: Heligmosomoides polygyrus polygyrus (assembly GCA_947396885.1). NCBI lineage: Eukaryota > Metazoa > Nematoda > Chromadorea > Rhabditida > Heligmosomidae > Heligmosomoides > Heligmosomoides polygyrus. The sequence goes on from CANDYH010000011.1 coordinate 6,322, forward strand.
CAATGATTTCAATCATTGTTGCCGTCGATGCGGCAATGCCGGAAAAGTGTGCTGGTGCGGGACGGTGCCGGCTGCCGTTGCCGGCAGCCTCTGCGTCCTTGCCCCATGTTGAAGGATAGGGCTGCGGCAACGCCGCAGAAGTGTGCGGAGCCATTTAATGCACATCTCCGGGGCGTCCCCCGGGATGGCAGAGATGGCAGAGTAGGGTAGAGAAGCAGAGGATTCCGACTGAAGTGCCACTATCACGGCTGTGAGCTCCTCATAGCTAGTGGATGAATTGAGTATTCTGCACCACAGCATTTACCATGCAGTGTTTAGAGAGATGTATTTTCACAGAGGGGGTCCACATTGTGTGGAACACATATAATTTGTTGAACTCAAAGTGGTACAAAATCAGTTGAACACAGAAGATTACAGCAAAAGTGTGCTCTTCGAAGATTTGCTAAATCGAGTTTTTCCATGAATTGCGTGAAGTGGAAAGTGCTCTTTTTTTCAAAGCGAGTTAGTATTTCAACCACTGAGAAGGCATCATATATTTCATCCAAATATCCCGTACCCTTTTTTATCAAATTTGTCGTTAATTTCTCAAATGTCCTGTCTGTTTAGGAAATTTTTCTGATTTCTAGTTGAATGCCTTTCCCACAGAAATAAGAAATGGTACAAAAAAGTTCATTCCAAGCTTTAAGAGCACGAGCTGAAAAAGATTCTTGAACATTTTTGAGTGCGAATTTGGCATTTGACATACGCCACAATTTTTTCTTACAAATGCAGATAATCATTCAGGTGAAACAAACACAACATCAATTTGTTTAAAATTTCAGCACAGTTTTGCAGGAACAAAAGGGCTATTTGTGGGAAAAATCTCTATTTTACTACCATCCTATCTTTTTCTAATTTCTAAGAGATTGAAACTGTTCGCGTGAAATGGGAGTTTTACTATACTATTAGGTTGGAAAAAAAGTCTTTTCATTTTTTTTCAAAGATTTATTACTTCACACCTACAAAGTCAAATCAATTGAAATAATCTCCATTTTGTTCCACTACACTCTTCCAAAGACTGGGTAATTTTCTAATTCCTCTCGCATAGAAGACTGCAGTTCTGGAGTCGAACCATTGCTGAATCCAATTTTTGAGGTCGTCATCCGTTTCAAAATATTTCTCTCCAATTTCTTGCTTGAGAGCACGGAAAAGATGGTAGTCGGTAGGAGCTAGGTCAGGGCTATACGGTGGATGTGGCATTACCTCCCAGCCCAGCTCCTTTGTTTCTCTTGTGAGTCTTGCAACATGTGGCTTTGCATTGTCATGCAGGATCATCACCTTTGACTTCTCCGGCCTCTTTTCTTGGAGAGCTGCGGCGACTTTGTGGAGTTGGCCACTGTATGTGGCAGCAGTAAGTGTCTCTCCACTTCTGAGAGTTTCCCAGTAAATCACTCCTCTGATGTCCCACCAAACACTCAAGAGAATCTTCCTTTCGTGAACATTGGGCTTGAGATCAGGCTCAGGATTCTCTCCTTTTTGTACCCATTGTCTTTTTCTTCGGAAGTTGGCATGCAGAACCCAGGACTCATCGCCTGCCACAATCCGTGGCAGAAACGATTTTCTTTCGTATCTGGACAGAAGAGAAGCAGCGATAGAGAGCCGTTGACCTTTCTGAGTGACTGACAGGGCATGTGGAATCCAAGCTCCAAATTTCCATGCAAAGCCAAGATTCTTCAGATGGATTCCCACTATCCTATGAGACATTTCGAGCTTCTCTGCCAGCTGACGTGTCGTCTGCCTAATATCGGTACGAAGAAGACGGAGTAGTTCAGTGTCGTCCAATTCAGTTGGCCTTCCTGACCTTGCTTTGTCCTCGAGTGAATAATCTCCCTTTGAAAACTTTCCGAACCATTCATAACAGGTGCGATAAGTAATAGATCCCAAGCCATATACATCGTTAATTTGGTCGGCTGTCTGACGTGCTGTAGATCCTTTAATGAATTCATGAAGGATGACGTGTCGAAAATGGCCATGAGGTAGATCTGGCATTGAGTCCGGAAGATTGGATGGATAACGAATTACAAGAATTGTCTTGACCTATGTTCGCCTGCGAACGGTAGACAAGTGTGATAGGATTACGAAATCAGCAATCAATATTGGCTAGCGCGTTTACAAGGAGCGCGGGAAAAAAAAATTTCGAAGTGTGAAGGGACTTTTTTTCCAACCTAATATATACTAGTTTTATATTTATTTTAGTGGCTCGCTTCCTCTTCACTGAAAAAATAATAGTTAACCCAAGGCAGTGCCCTAAAAAGTTCAGCCTCCTATCACGTTTCCTTTGATTTCCGGAAGTTGTACACCAATCGCGAAGGGTGCGCACGAATGCGCACGATTTTTGGGGCGGGGTCTCCAGCGCTGGGGACGAGCAGTCGCGGCGATGCTTACGTGATTCCAGAGCGTTTTCTGATTGAGTCAAGAGGATCGAGGCTTGTCTCACGCATGAGAGGGATGATTTCAAGGTAGAAGAAGGTGCACCAGGGTTTTCGGGAGCGCTACTTGCGATTCCAGTGTTGTTTTCATCGCAGTGTTTGTGCCAGAAGTGTTCTCCAGCACGCAAAGTCAAAAGAACTGTGCTGAACCAAGAGCACTTGCTAGAATCATTTAAACGAGGTGTATCAGATCTAGTTTTTGTTGGAATTTCTTTAAAACACAATGGAAACGTGACGTTCGAACTGCTTTGTTTGCTGTGGGTGATGTTTAAGGCTCATAATCGAATATGGCATTGTTTTAATACCAGGTTTTTCAGAAAACGGTTGAGTTCCTCAGTTTTTCAGTCATTTGTTACCATTCAATCGCCGTATTGAGAGAGCACGCATGTGAAATAGGGGCCTGTCGACTAGAGTGGCACGGCTGTATACGTTGGCGGTGATAGAGTGTGTCAGACAGCGAGGAGAGTATAGTGGCGCGGAGGGCGCGAGGCAACGCGACAACTTGTCCCAAATGGCGGCCACAGCCGTTGTTCCCGTCCCCAAAATCGTGCGCATTTGCATCCACCCAATCGCGAACTACCTACGAAAACCTGTATTGTGTCCAGTTAGATATTCCACACTGTTACGGGTGCATTGAAGTGCTCTCTTCATCGACTAGTGTTCAACTCAATGTAGGAAAGCGATTGTCGTAGTAAATACTCGCAACCGATGAGACGCGCTGCAGCAGCTGATCGCAAATATCACGCCCCGATGCTAGTTCCCCGCTCCAGCGTCGCATTTCCACGGTCTCCGGGCTACTCGCCCCCGTGACGTCACAGTCGGCGCGCGAACGGAGTTTCGCACGACGTCTGGCGTCTCTCGCTGCCAACCGAATCTCTCACTCGCAGCCGGAGCCTCCATCTCTCCGTGCACTTGCGCATTTTCTACACCACGGAGCGGAGTCCTCGTGTGTCCATGAGAATCCGTTTCACTCTTAGTGGCAGTAAACCATCCCCGGAGTGAGTTAACTGGTGCCAGACGCGCTCAGGAATGGTGAAGCACTGACTAGCCTTTTAACAGAAATCCATGAGTCCTTGGATTTGCAAAATATGCACTTGAGCTACGGTGATGATCCCAACGATGCGCCAGGCATTCTGCTTCGACGGTATCCCGTATTACCATACGGACACTGCTACGAGCATCTTAACCAGGGATAGGGGCTGGTCTATCATATTTGCCTTTAATAGAGAAGGCCTGTACGTGATGGTAGCCTTTGTATCAGACATCAGGCCCTTGTTTTCTGTGCTTAACGCCAGAAATTGAGTCCTGGGCGTTTTCAGATATCCAACGGGTTCTTTCGAAGCGTTTATGGATATGCCTGGATCATGGGAAACATATGGCACATGGCTATAGATGCAAATTGATTAGAGGGGGGGGGGGGGGGTCAACATGTACTAAATGGCTAATCGGCCTTGCCCCAAGCGCTGCATAGTGCTGTCCTACAGGGTAAGCCTCACTCCTTCATTATACGGAAGACCTTAGTGTTGGGGATGAGATGTTCATGAGCTCATTGAGAGGAAAGAGGCACATATGACCAATATTCTTAACTCCATTTAAGCTCTTTAGCTTTTCGGCCAGCTGTCCTAGATTATCTACACTGACTGTGTATGTGTCGACTCTTCGACTCATGCCACTCCACTGAAAGTAAAGACGGTAGGAAAAATCCTAGGAGCGTTGGCAGACCTCTATTAAGAATATTATAAGGACATTCAGGTGTCTGGTTAGACCTCGAAGGTCCCAGGGAGGTGGAGAAAGAGCTTTCGTCCATCCTTAGACAGCTTTGGAGTGTAGTTCGAGAAGTTATCTGCTTGGAGCATTTGAGTCGTGCTCCTTCACTCCTCCTTAAAAATCTTCCCCTCCTATGGTTGCTCGCAAATATTTCAATGTGACCTCCTAAGCGTGTCAATGTCCTTTGCGTGATGTGGTCGGTACCAGTCGCTGTAGATTTCGTAAGCCGTCATCGACTTGGAGACTCCCTCATCGCGGCCGTGAGCTCATGATTCACACGTGGACCAAGTATGGAGACATTCGCGCCCGCGTGCACTCTTTCGTCTGGAATCTCTCCTGCCGCGCTCGCGGGGGCGAGTAGCCACGCAACCCATTTCCACCGCGTCTCTGTCTCTCCCCGAGCAATTTTCTAGGGGGATGCAGTCCCCGTCCCCGAGAGTGCTCGGGGAGAGATGTGCATACCGGGGAGGTGGGCGGAGACCGCCTCATACCCGGCCGGGGACGGTTGGGGAGAAAATAGCATACGGCCCCAGGGTGTGGCTCGAGTGGCGCGCCCGTGTTAAAATTGCTACATCCTGGAGCTCCCTCCCTTGCCAAATTCGGAAGTAGATAAAACACAGATCTGTCTGTAATTGGAACGAGGAGATTTTATTTTATTTATTCAATACGTACGCGATAAGCGCGGCCGTTAGATAAACAAACACAGCAATAGGACAGTTACAACCGAAGCGCAACATAGAGAGACATACTCTGTAAAAAACCGTAAAACAACAACAAATCGAGTGACGTGGCATCAGGTCTGTAATCAAAAATAGCACAACACAGCCCACTTCCCGAGCAAACCATAGTCGAAGAAAAGAAAGAAAGAAAGGAGATACCTCAGTACTAAGCCTCGTAACTCAGCAACGACTTTTGAACGGACCGCTTAAGCTGCTCCAGAGAAAAGGAGGATTGCATGCATTTCGCTGCCCTAAGATACGCGCTTGCAGCCCTATGAGGAAAAAGGCCTACCTTAAACCTGCTCCTAGGGCAGGGAAGGAAAATCTTTTCATGCTCTCCCTTAGTATGAGAAACTCGCATTGTAAAAAACCTGGACTCCCTATAACGCGGTTGATGGAGTAACTTGTAGACCATGCAAATATCAAAGATTTTTCTACGAGATGTTAAGGAATGGAGACCTAGGTATTTATTCCTTATCGTGGCTTTAGGTACCCTGGAGTATAAAAAGCCGCCAGTACGTATAAGCACTTTGCGAGTAAAGTTATTCTGTACCTTCTCCAGCGCATTAATCAGGTTTTTCCTACTGGGGGAAAAGACCGTAGTGGAAGACTCCACTAACGGACGCACATACGACTTATAAGCCCTATCAAAACAGCCTTATTCCTGGTAGTCAGGCCTTTGAAAATCTGATAGGTTCTATATTGGGCGCGCCTACAACAATTAGACACGTGCTCGGAGAAATCCAGTTTAGCGTCATAGTGGAAACCAAGATCTTTGACGCTACTCACCGCCTCAATAGGAGAATTGTCAATATGGTACTCACGAGAGTCAGGGGGACGGCCCTGGTGAAGGGACATGTACACAGTTTTACTCGGAGACAGCGGAAGCTGCCACCTCTTACTCCACTGGACGAGCAGATCCACCGCCTCCTGAAGCCTTCCAACATCCTCCGAATCTACAATTACCTTATACAACTTAATGTCGTCGGCGTACATCTTGACCTTGACCCCAGTGGGTTCTATGATTGTTGGCAAATCAGCAGTGTAAAGATTGAATAAGATTGGCGATGAGACACCTTGAGGCACGCCGCTGGAGATGGCTTTGACCCCAGAGAGGGATTGCCCCAGACGCACTTGGAATGTTCGATTGCTTAAAAACTCTCCAATCCACTTCACTATAACTGGGTGAAAGTTAAGCATAGACAATTTGGACAAAAGTTTCCTGTGTGATACTCGATCAAACGCCTTAGAGAAATCAAAATAGATGACATCACAACTCAAATTCTTGTCCAAGGCCTCACCCCAGTCATTGATACATTCTAGAAGGTTCGTTTCAACCGACCGACCTTGCATAAATCCATGCTGTGCGGCAGGTAGAATACTGTAAGGAGATAATACTGTATGAACACTCGTTATATGCAGAGGCGCACAATGGGTGCGCGGCATGGCGACCCCGTACCCCCCCCCCGACCCTATTTACGCCAAACACGGATATGTAATGGAAAATAGGAGATAAGACTGCATTTACACTCGTTGTATGGGTACTCGCCGCGGCAGGCCATGGTGACCCCCCATCCTATTTGCGCCACGAGGAGAACGGACAAGTAGATTGTTGAAATGGTTGGTAACCAGGGCCAGATTCATCAACGACTTACAGCCATTTAACAGAGAAGATACAGGCGAAATCCCTGATAGCGCGGCGAAATGCCTCACTTTATTGCTTGGTAAGTCGCGCTATCAGGGATTTCAACTGTATATTCTCTGCTAAATTGCTGTCAGTCGTTGATGAAGCCGTCCTCAGGAAAACCGCCAGAGAGTGGCAGGAGAACAAACAAATTTACGACAACGTGGGGTAGGGCATCCATCTCCACAAGCGCAGCGCAGGGGGCGAGCCGGCCGAAAGATTTAGGCGAAGGGCGGCTGTTGGCAACATGCCCAGTGACGTAGGCAACGCAGCCGCTTGCACTCCACTTTGGCGACGGAGCGCGGAAGCCATGCGATTTCTGCCTCTTATACGCCCGCGATGACAACTTCGCCAAGCAGCTCGTGGTGCAGTGGGTAGATCGCCTCGTGGTGATGACGGAGGTCAGGGGTTCGGTTCCTCTGCATGCCGGTGTTTTTGCATTTCAACTGACTGGACGAGATCTCAGGAGTTTTAATGTCTACGCAATTTTCAGACGTTTTCTGCCCTTTTTTCCAGCTGTAACGGTTTCGCAGAGCCCAGCTGCGGACTCCTCCCTGAGCGACGAAAGCAGTTTCCACACGAGCAGCTTGGATGGCACCCACCCCGGAGTCCCTTCCCTAGCCTGGTCCTGCGCTCGAAGAGCGCAGAACCCAGCTGCGGACTCCCTCCTGAGCGACGAAAGCAGTTTCCACACGAGCAGCTTGGATGGCACCCACCCCGGAGTCCGTTCCCTAGCCTGGTCCTGCGCTCGAAGAGCGCAGAACCCAGCTGCGGACTCCCTCCTGAGCGACGAAAGCAGTTTCCACACGAGCAGCATGGAAGGCACCCACCCCGGAGTCCCTTCCCTAGCCTGGTCCTGCGCTCGAAGAGCGCAGAACCCAGCTGCGGACTCCCTCCTGAGCGACGAAAGCAGTTTCCACACGAGCAACTTGGATGGCACCCACCCCGGAGTCCCTTCCCTAGCCTGGTCCTGCGCTCGAAGAGCGCAGAACTCAGCTGCGGACTCCCCCTGAGCGACGAAAGAACCCAACAGCAATGGATTTCGCACTCCATCGCGAACGCATGCGGAGCCGCCGCGCTGCTGGCAAATTGCCAACAGCCGCCCTTCGCCCTACTAATGCGGCCGGGCGAGCCACTATCCTCGAGCGCGCGGTCGCGGCGCGGTCTGCTGAAGTCGTCACGGCCAGGGACCTGAGGGACCTCGTAGATCGCGTTTTCATGGTCGGCTTCATCGGATCTGCCGACATTTGGCCAAAGACTGCTTTGCGCTCTGAAATCGCTGTCTCTGAAAGATTGGGGTTGGAGAATGAAAAGTTCAACCCAGAAAATAAATGAAAAATACGATGTGCGTGTGGACGTGGGTTTGCAGTTGGTACATACTCGCGAGTAAACAACCAAGGGACGAGTTGCCCGCCAAGAATTGGGCGAGAGTTCCTACGGACGTCGGCTGTCTGTTTGATTTTTGACAGGAGTTTTGATCACAACGAAACCGTCACATCAGCGTACAGTGGATTATCTGCACCGCCTCGAGATAATGAAGTGTTAGGTCCATCACTCCAGAAAGCAAGAGTCATGAGCAGTGCAAGCAACACCCCATCAAGATCGCAAGCAGCTCATCATGAGTGAAGAAGACAAGGTGTTTGGTTTTCGGGTCGAAACAGTGATGACCACTTACTCGTTGCATTCAGCAGCTGATGAACTGTCAGAAGGGGAATGTCTGTAGCGGCTAGCGATTCTACCGAAGTGGAAGCAAACTAAAAGCATCTTCTCACAACTGATAGCAATGTCTCGCGATGCAGTCTGACCGCCGAAGCCAATTACAGTGCAATTAAGGCACTGCATTGAAGATGCTTGAAACTATCGGTTAGGTGTCTTGGTGCTTGCCGAAGTCATCAACGACTAACCCTCGGGTATAGTGGATAAAGATACCCACGATGAAGCCTGCGTCTCTCATTCTTGCCCTACCTCTATCTGACTATTATCTTATCTCTACTCCTTATACCCCGCATACCCACGGGTTTAATTGTCGATAAACCCGGTCTCTGGTCTGGTTCCCGCATCGCACCGTCAAGGCATCTTGAAACGAGTAAGTTGGATCAGCCGAACCGTCGGATCCTTCCCTTGTCGAGTACTGTCTCAGGAACAGCGTTCTGTGATTGTTTTACGAGCATGTGAAACCTCGATGTAGGCACAAGCCCGCTAATTACCGTTATCTCTATAGCGAGCCAGGCGCAAGTCTAGTCGCGTCCACACTTTTCCTCCTTCATAACATCCGTACAGTTTGTGCTAAATCCCTAAAAACGGAGTCACTATGCACTGGAACGCATACCTTATAGCTTTAGAAGGACACTGCTGCTAGCAGGGGAAGCTCCCGGGGACCCCTCTAGCCTATCTAGGCTTGCACCATGAGCAGATTTCCGCAGATTTTTTTTTGAGCCTTTTGCTTATCGACTCATCTCCTGCGGTTACTGCATACTTTTCGCATGTGTAATTCGGCAGTAATTCGCCAGGAAATCACCGAGATTTAGACCGGGGATCCGATTAATTCACTGAGATATAGATAGATTGGGAATAGAAAACGCTTCCGCCTTCACCCCTTTTGTCGTTCCTCAGTGTTCTCGGCGTTCTCCGTCCTTCGCAAGTTCTCTTCGCGTTTATCGTGCTTCTTGGTCAGCACACCCGCAAGATTTGAGAACAGGGGCCGGATCCATCAACGAGTGTCAGAAATATCCGCCATGAAGCATAAATCTCTATCGCTTATCTTATCTCTACCCCTTACACCCCTCTCGCGGGTTTAATTGTTCATAAATCCGGCCCCAGGACCGAAAACCCCACCTGTTTAGTCGCGAGTTCTAAAAGAACTTCATTAGTTTCACGGAACGCTACAAGCAGCTTCTATTTTAACCTTCGCGGCGACGAATGGAGCGCAGAGCGCTTGCTAGAGCGCTGTAACTCCTCGTTCTGCCATGATTGGAAATCTTGCCTTAACGTTGCGCTCTCGTCATCCAGACAAGCTCTATATGCGAAAGCTTGAATTATTAGAACTGCAACTGGTTTTACTGCCAATGCGCTTACACAGAACTGAGATCACTGACGACATTTGAGCCGGAAGCAGCATTCAGATTTAGGGGGTAGTTAAGAGGCTAACTGTAAGTTTTTACTCGAGACACTTTGTGTAGGTTTTTGGATAGAATTCAGATGTGCCAACACAATGAAGCTGTGGTGTGCGGAAGAAAGCCCACACCGTGCCTGCTGGCTACACGAACGAAATCGACGAGAAAACCGCAAGTCTACGAGTTCGTTTCCACTCCGTTTACCTTGTCGTGTGGTCAGCAACAGCTCGGTAGAAGACCGAAGTCATGACGTCATGCGCGGTGCTCTTCGGTTCCACCATTCTCTCGTTGTGCAATCTTGCCAAATGCGGCATCGTGAGGTTGCGGAGCAGCTCGCCGCCGTCTCTCCGCGGCTCTACTGTTCTTTCGTTTGTACATCTGCCTCTTGAAAGCTAAGAAAACTCACGATAGTACTTGCTTAATAATTCCTGGTATTCCAGATGAAGAGAGTCAAGGATCTCTCTGCAGCAATAGAGGATGTGGCGACCTGTAAACAACCTAGTGGAGGTACGCTTCCCTAGTTTCCGAGATTTATCCAGCCCTTGCTGGCACGTTAGCGGAGGAGAGCACAGAACACGACCAAAAACACACATTTTGTGCGCATGGGCCGCTTCCCTGTAAGTGCCGATCTATGACATTTGCGAACTGCAGGCGCAAAATCCTATTTGGGACGGCCATCGCTGGGGAAGCGAGCGCAAGCATGCTAGCTCTTCGAGGATGGGAAACTGCAAAACGCCATATTTATCGAGCAAGCGGACGCGATCCATTTGCTTACTATAACAAGCCCGTATTTAAAAGATTTTCTCTTCCAATCTCCGCTCAGTTTAGATTTCGTCTTGTCTGAATGCATTTCGTTGTGGCCGCGTTGTACTCGTTGCTTTTTAGGCGTTATTTGTGTGTTCTGACTAACTTTCTAGCGTATCTTAAACAGCGTTACAAATACCATATCAAATCAAACAGAACGTTTTTATAACAAGTATACTGAACAAGGTAAGGAACTCAGGAAACATGTTTATTTGTTTATTTAAGGCATAGACAACAGTCTAGCATATAACAGCATACAACACAGTACTGTATAACACTTAATCATGAACGAGTCGAACAGAAACAGCAGTATTAAATCATATCTCCTTTTCTCTAACTCGCTATAAACAACTTGCAAGCATGCGCAGAGAGCCTCGATAGGTCTTCATACTTCCCGAGTAGCAAGTTAAACTCCTTCAGAAACCTGTAGGTTAAGAAGTCACACCTTATCCTCGATTTAGCAACAGAGACGCGGAGTTTGAGCTTTCCTCTTATGGATTTTGCCAGTACTCCATCAAGGAAATCTGTTGGATTGATAGATAATTTACTAGCGAGAATTCTGTACAACATGATGAAATCTGCAACTTTCCTTCTATTTGCCAGCGGAGAGAGGGAAAAGTTTAGTGCCCTTTGAGGTCCGCGTGGGATTGTATTGTAATCCATCGAAAAACACCTCATCAGTTTTACCATGTGTCCAATTTTGCCACAAGGGTGGCAGGTGGACGGCATCGTGTTCTTTCTACGCGAATGGATTCATCTATAAGAGCCAGATGTCTTTGAATTTGGTTGTGTTATTTCAGGAAAGGCAGGAAATACCAATGGAGCGATGATATCCCTGCTTCCATTTCACCCGAAATCTATAGCTGCAGCGAAAGAGCACGAGGAACGGGAACAAGACTATTTAAGCGTTTTTGACAGGTAGTTAATTAATGAACATTTCATGGTTTTTGACGTTTCTGTTTTCACCTCCAAATGCGAGGGCTCGTAAGTTCACGTCGGTCAATCCTCTGGAGATATGGAGTTCAATTTGTGAAGAATTTGGGTTCAGCGGACTGCTCTTCATCGGAATTTGACCGCATCTCCACTCTCTTCAGAGCACTTTGTCCAGCGTAGCATTGAAGGGAATCATCTAAAAAGGGAGGTCCATGAACTTCCCGTAATTTTAAGGTGACCTATTGAGGGCTGTAGGGACTGTCTGAGAAGCACCGTAGTGGTTTTCAAATTTTCTGCGGGCACCTGGGTAGGTTAAAAATTACCAATAAAACTGTGTCACTTCAGTGCGGGCAGATAAAGCAAAACAGTCGTCTGAAACTGCCATGCCGTGATTAAAGGTTTGGAGCTGGAACAGTAGCGGAATTACAGCGATACTACAGTTTGCCCGTTAGCGGCACAGTAACCGAAGTGGAGGTGCGCCGCTCCCCAACAGGGCGCCAGCGACTGGATGGCCGAGTAGATACGGGGCCGCCTTGCAGGAAAGGGGTCAGGTGTTCGGATCCGGAGGTAGGGATCTGCAGTGATTCACTCCCCTTTTGTCGATGTAAAGTGTATCCTGAACACTGTAGTGTACCCTACTAACATTATAACATTATTTTAACCCGTATGATACGATTTAAAAACGATGCTGCCCATTTTCTCCCACCACTCTCTGCTAATCGAAGGAGTGGGCACTTCACTCCCACGACTTTGGAGATGGAAAGCAATTTTCGCACATACTTCGTCTTGCAGGCTAATTGAGGCGCTGATAATAAATCCGATAAGCGTTTTCTCGTGATTGCATGATCCTGCATTTTTATGAGTGATCAAGGTTATCAATGTCAGTACATAGAATCGATTCCTTCACCTATGTAATCAGACTTGCCATCCAGTCTTCTACTTTGAGATAGAGAGTAGTGCACGAAAATTAGATAGTTCAGAAAAAGGAGTGACAGATTCGCCTTCAGAGCAGGGGTCATGACCACTGATTTCGTCCATTCCTTGCCTACGGAAGCTATTTAAGCTGCTGACCGCGAATCTGTCATTTCTTTTTCTGAATTCTCTATTTTCGTGCACTACTTTCCATCTCAAAGTAGAAGATTGGAAAGCGAGTCTGATCACATAGGTGAAGAAAAGTCTGATCATGCTTCTATATACTGACATTGACTACGTTGATCACTCATGAAAATGCGAGATGATGCGATCACGTGAAAACGTTTACTAGATTTATTATCAGCACCTCAATTAGTACACTAGACGAAATTTGGGCGAAGCTTGCTTTCGATCTTCGGAGTCGTGGGAATACAAGTTCCTACCCCTTCGATTAGCAGAGAATGGTGGGCGAAAATGGGCCCCATCATTTTTAAATGGTATCATGCGAGATGGGCGCGTGTAGCGCAGTCGGAGGAGGCGCGACTGTCGCGTGCACCCGGTACCAGATTCCTGGTTCGGATTTTCCGCCCAGGCTAACCAAGCCTTTCATCCCTCCGGGGTCGGTGAATTGGTACCAGACTTGCCTGGGAAGGATAAAGCGCTGACTTGTTCATCGGCTGGCCACCGCAAGTCATTGTATGGCCAAATACGCATTCATGTCGCCTCCACGACATCCCGTAGAAGTAGAATGCGCTGGCGCATCCCAGAAGGGATTGAGTAACGCCGCCCTTTATCCTTATTATTTATCATACGAGATAGAATAGCGTTATAATGTCAGTAGGGTACACTGCAGTGTTCAAGATACACTTTACGTCGACAAAAGGGGAGTGAGCAATCCCATCACTGCATAATCCCTACCTGCGAATCCGAACCCCTGACCCCTTTCCTGCAAAGCCACCTCATATCCACTCGGCCATCCAGTCGCTGCCATTTTGCTGGTGAGCGACGCACCTCAGTGTTACACTTCCGTTACTGCACCGCTACGAAACATATTGTGAGTACGCTACAATTCCGCTGCGGCTCCAGCCCCAAACCTTTTGCTGGAAAGATTCTAATCACGACGTGGTAGTTTCAGACGTCTGTTTTGCTTCATCGGTCCACACTGGAGTGATACGATTTTTTGCAATTTTTGACCTGCCGAGGTGTCTGCAGGAAATTTGAAAACCATTGCGGTGCTTCTCAGACAATCCCCTACAGCCCTCATTAGGTCACTTTTAAAATTGCCACGGAAGTTCGTTGACCTCCCTTGTATAAGGCACATGCAACCGTTTAAAGTTAAAAGTTTATGGACGTAGGTTGTCTCGGATACCAATATTTCTACTTGGGTTTATTCAGCTGTTTGGAATCTCCTTGTATTTTCATTATCACTTTCACTCTATACACCAGAAGAAGTGTTCACGGATGCCTTTCAAGGTCAAACAGACAAATATAATACACTGTCATGGGGTATACAACTAATCCTTACTGTTGGGTGTAGATCTAAAGCCACTCAGGAAATAGAGGTTCAGGAATAAAGGCAGCATGAAAGAACCGTATTGCTAGTGTATTAAGATAGGGTTTGTGGCCATGAGACATTTTCATAAGGTCCTGTTACATTGCCCAAATGCCTATAGTCTACATGCAGTACATTAACGGAGAGCTCAAGTGAGAATTATCACTATTCATCGAATAAGGTAAGCTTTTCTCTCACCACTTTCAAGTAATTTAAAATGGGAATTCGCAGTTTAATGCTGTGTAACTTACAATGCGAACAAGGTAGTAAAGAAATCGATAAGCACGATGACTGTAGTAGTAACTGCTTCTTTGCCGTTCCTAGACGATGATGATGCAATGCCTTGCGATGAGGCGAATATTGATTCGAGCTCTCGGTTATTCTCAGGAATGCAGTTTCAGGGACGACGATTTCTTTCATGATAGTGAATTGGATCTGTAGAACATAGATGATGTATTACTATTACAGAAATGATGTTAATATTTAAGCATTGCATTAGAAATTGAACTATTCGGCGATTAAACTATGATAGAAGGCGACATCTGTAGGTGCCGTGAAACTATTTCTTCCTTTGCTCTCTGACTGGTGGGTTTCCACGGATTTGAGCTTGGGTTTCATTTGCTAAAAGAATGGTTAATGAAGCAGTATTTCTGCAAAATTCTTTGGTTTTGTTTGATTTGTGGCCTGCTCAAGCTTTGTGTGAGCAGGTTACGATACTAGTGCACGTTATATGATTTCTCGTGTTCCTTATGCGTTCGCATGTGACTAGATATTTTCCCTCCACTCCACTGCGGAATACTTCGAGTGACAATCACCTAAGACCTGAGCTTGTTGTAGTGTATGGACCAGACCTAGAAAGCCTTTGAAGCTCTCTCAGTCATGAGAAGGCTCTGTAGTTGCACAGTTCAGCCAATAGCTCAGAGAAATTTTCGCCTGGAAGGCATGCATTCAGGTTTCACTCCGACCTGCTTGGTGCTGTTGATGGTCAGAATCGGCTAGTTAAGCACGAGTTATGCGCGGCTTTGAAAGTACTAGAGAGTTTGGTGCGTTGCATAGGTGAGTTTCTCCTTACACTCTTCTCAGATCTAGATTTGCCTAGTTACAGTTTACAATTTAAGAAGGAAAGTTCTCACATTTAGCTGATCGGAAAGTCTACTATCGAATGTTGATGGCCGTCAATATTTTCAAAAACGTTAAGGAAAAGATATCTGATGTTGAACGTGAACAGGCGCAGTCAGGATTATTTCCTACTGCTGAACAGTACGTGGAAGAAACGGCCTACCTTGTAGCTGATGGTGTGTGTTTCAGCTTCTCTTTAGAAATGCGGCTCGGAGGGACTATTGTTTTGCTTTTACAGTTGTGTCACAAATCCGCTCTTTTGTTGGTCTGAAGCAGCTGCACGAAATTATAGCGTCGTCGTGGAGCAGGGCAAGATCCCACAAGGAAGCGCTGTCCGATCCAGTACACGCAGGACATAGTTTCGACGTACATAGGTGAACCTTTGATAGCTGTGAAGGCATTTGCAGCATTTTGCTTATTCAACAATTAAAGAGCTATGCCCTCCGATGTAGCTTCAACTGTGATTCACTCGACCTTTTCTGCTGTTGATGTACCACCGCTTGCAGAGTGTGCAGCATCCATAAGCCTGTGAGTTCCTCTGATAACTTTAGTCTTATTTCCTTTTCATATATCTTCTGGAAATGCGTGTACATTTGGGGGGGGGGGGGGGGTTCGAACTGGCATAGGAAAATTGGAGCATTGTGGGTCGTAAGTGTAATGAAATCAGAAACAATAGAATGCGTCTATATTCCGCATCCCTTAGCCCAGTTCTCACCGGTCCACGCCGGGTTGCGGACAGGCACTGAGCGTTCTTCGCTTATGCAGACATTCATTGATAGTTGGTCAAAGTGTCTTTATTTCGACTGAGCATTTATACTCGCATCCCCTTCGTTCTGCGTAGACGACCATCTTTGTTTTTCTGTCTTTTCACCTCCTTACATCACCATCTTTGTGACTATAATCCCACATTTTTACACGTGAAGCGCGGTCATGGCGATCTGTAGTGATGTTTCGCACCTTGAGCCCCTCTTCTGGTCTAAACATCCTGTCCTAGTATATAGAGTCCGTCGCTGTGTGTGTGCATGTGTGTATGCGTGTGTGTGTGTACGTGTGTAACTATGTGTGTATGTGTGTGTGGTGTGTGTGTGTGTTTCCATCCGTCCGTCACAGCTGGAGTGGGGGGCACGGCGTATTGGCGATGCTCAACAATTGATGGCGATCGACAGCGGCCCGTAACTTCAACCCTAGAGGTAGTCAAGGTCGCTGAACACGAATCAGTCATGGTGTGGGTTGGTGTTATCGGTGTTCGACCTCAGGGCCTGTTCATAGTCCGCGACGGGAGCGACTTGTCGCCTTGACAAAGATTATTGGTCAGACATTCAGCGGCCTATCGGGCGCCAAACGCCTCGTTGGGGCTTCACCCCGAACCCTGACAATAGAACACCTGGACCGTCTTTTCTTCTTCAGGCACGCGCGTTCGTTACACGAAGCCTTTAAAAGGTCATCTGAAAATCCAACGAATGCTGTGCGAAGTATGATCCATGGCATGTTTTCTTGATCTGGATGCACGCAGTGCGATTTCCGCGACACGTCTTTTGAATCCGAACACATATTACATAACGTCTGTGATACATTAGTTGATGCCCAGCGATGGCACGATGTCTACGGCACGCATTCCGCATCCCGACTCACGTGGCACGACTTCTGTGACACGTATTCTGCATCCCAACAGACCAACGATACTAAGAGAAAGTACTGGTCCTCAAGTCGAGACCAGGGTCACTAGAAAGGGCTCGGAATGCTGATTACGAATATCAGTGTTCTAATTGAAAAAGGAAACCCTGAGCGAGTTTGTTCAGGGTTGAATGTGGACTGGGTGTGCGAAAGAGCTGGCGCGAGAGCGGTGAGAGATGGTGGCACCAAAGAAAGGTTTGCCAGTTGCGGCGATGGCGCGGGGTAGTGCTTCGGCGCGAGGTTGTTGGTGCGGTTCTCATGGCCGCCGTCTTTTTTGCACATCATGATTTATCTTCGAAATGGCATTTTATTCTAAATTATTGCATTATATTTGCTCCTCAAGGAAAACAAGGAGCATTTCCACAGTGCTTTCACTTTGGAGCTTCAAACCGTGTGGTCACAGATGACCCAGAGGGACAACTGGCACTATTGTTTTACATGTTCATATTTCCGGTAAAGGACGAAGAGGGGTCGCAATTTTTTTACTCGAACTTCGCCCGAGGGGGTTACGCGGGGTACTTATCACGAATCTGACATTATTTTTTGGTACTACTTTCGAGTACGGTTGGATGCGGTCCGGTTGAGTAAGACCGTTGCTACTATAACCTACCGTAATCGGCCGAAATTCTAAAAACGGATGTCAGTTTCGTCATCAGCACCTCATGTTGGGCGAAGTTTAGGTTAATCATTTTTTCGAGCACTCATCGACCTCTGAAGTTGTGAGGGTACAACAGTCCCAGGCAACCAATTCAAGGAAATTTTCGCAGATTTATCGGAATGTTTGTGCCCCTAGGTTTTTCAACTTCTTGAGATACTCGTGGTACAAGTCAGGTTACATTGATGAGTATCTAGGTGTGTTTGTCGCTCCTGGTGAGTGTTTGTTTGATTTCGGTACAATTGAATGTTTTGTTGATGGTTATAAGGAAGCTGCATGTATGAGGTGTGTAGTTTGCAAAGAATACGTTTGGTTCTCATGTTTTTTGCTCTATTTCACGAATGCTAAAGTTGTTAGAAACATCTCTAGTTGTTCAGTAAAAAGTTTTTCTCCATTTGTGCAAAATAGTAAGTAAAAATCAGTGGAAGTGAAGTAAAGTAAAATAAATTCAGAATAAAATGTCATTTCGAATATAAATCATGATGTGCCAAAAAACGGCAGCTATGGGGAACTAACCGACAATTTTACGCCTGTCCAGCCGGTCAAGCTTCTGGCTGAGATGGGAGTTCGACAAAGCATTTCTATAGATTTATATTCATGTACACAACCATATACAAAGTATGCAGTCAGGGAGACTGCCAACTTTCCAACCCATGTAGGGGCGTGGCTTACAGAGGCGGTCGCCACTATACCGTGACATGCCCTTCCTTTCGAATTTGTCGGCCTCGACAAAAATATACAACACAATAATTTTTAAATGACAACAAAAACAAATATTCACTCCAATGATGAATTAAAATGATGGGTCGATGGACATAGAGACGATTGTGGGAGGATTCCTTCCAGTACGCACAGGGCGAAATTTGTGCATAAGCATAGGGCCAGGTCATAGGGCCTCCGGATCATGTGCCTTCGAGGCATTTCTCGCATCGCTGCCCTCACACTGCCGCTGGCATTACTTGGAGCCATCGCATCTCTAGAGCCGTCGACCATCGCATCTCTAGGGCACGTCTTATCAGCGTCCCCCACATTGACGAACAGGTTTAAGTCCTTGTTCGCCATCATTGCCATCGCATCATCTTGCTCCTGACAAGTCAAGAGTGCTTGTCTGAGTTCTGGTACCTCTTCTTTCAAGGGACTAGTTCGAGCACTGGTATCTCCGCATAGCTCCTTCAAATATTGATTAGATATCGTTATGAATTTGGTTTATTTTAAATCGCTATTCTACCAATCGTTATTTTTCCGACCTTCTGGTGAAAATGTTTAAATTTGCCTCGAAATGTGTTTTTGCGGGGGTGTATTCACTGTCGTAATCATATTCCGAATTTCCCTATGTCCTTATCAGTTCTACGGACATCGTTATATTCTGTAAAATGTCAAAAATATTTCGAAATCGTTATGACTTTACCCTTTGGTAAATGACGCAGCTTAGAACAAAATTCGCTATTTCGTTATTCATTTTCTTCCAGTAAAATCGTACGTGAATCTTACTGCAAGGTATTTTTACTGCTCAAGTACCCTCCAGCAGGGGTTTTCGTGATTCTGCTTCAAAATGTCTTTTTGGTGACTTTCGTCTACTTTACCTAACCGAATATCTTCCCCTTCGTTATAATATAGGGCGTTATTTTGAATGCAAAATTTTTTTGCCGTCACATTGACTTCTCAGTTGTGCGGAAATTCATTAGAATAATCCGAATATCGACAGTTATCATGTTGGTCATCATAATTTCTCACGTAATTGTGAGAAGCGTTATTTCTAGGGATTTAAGAATCGCGTCCATGATATCCACGTGGGCTTCGAATTCCTCCGTTATTGTAGTAACCGTTATCGTTATAGGATTGAGGACTACGTTCGTGATATGCCCTATTACTGTTCCAACGTGGAGAAAATTTGGCGATGCACTAACAGCAGGGTATGGCGATTGATTCCACTTTTGACGCTGGTAGTTCCCTTGATTTTGGTAATTTCGATGTGGGCAGCTTTCACTAATGTGTGCGTTTTGAACGGCTTCCGTGATCGCATTTACTAGGGCGTTATCAATTAGTCCCCTCTCACGACCCACAATTTCAAAAAGACGATTTTCGTTTTCTGCAATTTGTTGCAGATCCTTGAAAGTCTGGGATGACTGCCTTTTCTTCATTACCGCGATTCGAAGATTTGTAGTAAGGCCGCGCACAAATGTTTCACACATTATGTCTTCAATGGCGATGGGATTGCTTTCGGCAAAAGCGTCGGCAACTAAATCTCTCACCCGTTGACCATAAATGATCACGTTTTCATCGGGTTCCTGCTTCACGTGATAAATTTTTGCTTTCGCTATTTCGACATAGTTAGGGCTACGAAAATCTTTTTTCAACTGGTCAACAACCTTTCTTTAATCCAGCTTAACATCGTTATCATAGTTCTCGTATTTTATTTTGACTGCTCCGCTTAATTGCAGAGGAAGGAGCCTCGTCAGCTTCTGCTCGTCATATCCCGCTGCATTGGCTTTTTCGTTCATCTCTCTAACAAACTTCTCCACTGACATGCTAGTTCCGTTATAATTCGGCCAGCACTGCAATGCGGGAAGAAACAAATCCGCTATATTGACCCGAATATCAAGAGATCTGTCTAAGCTCCCAACAGATCCCCCGATTAATCCGTTATCAGATGTCGCCATGTTCGAAATGAGCAACCGTTCTACTATTTCCCGTGATTCGTTAATAAGTCGTCTCGTTAGTTTCGTCTGATTTCTTTGCTCGGTGCGAGCAAACCGTTTCTCAGCTGGTGAGCTGTTCGGCACTAAATGAGTACCCGTTATGTTGATGAATAGCTATTAAGATGAAGAAATAGGAGGCAGGAAGAGAGCTGAAGAAGCAGTAAGCAAAGGACGAAATTGCACACAATCGTCCAACCGCAGTCACGAAGACGTAGTGTCTGTTAGATGACCTCAGTATGGGTTACCATCCTCTATTCCCTTCGAGTGGGATTATCATAGCCTCGTTGACGCCGCTATTCTTAAGTGGGTACTTACGTGAGCTCTGGTAGACACCCTTGAGTCTATACTCAAAGCCACGTTTCGGCTCCTTTGTAATGCCGACATTACCTAGTATACGGTAGTGCAGCTAATGGGCGAAGTTCTATTAACATCAAATAAAAGTAAATCTCAAATTTTTTTTTTTGGACGTCCTATGTACAGATTATATACAAGCTAGCGGTGGCATGAATGGCAGAGTAAAATGTAGCAATTGAATTGACGATAAGTTAAGAATTGAAGGTTAGAAACGAGCTATAAATTAGACGTTTTAATAAGCTAATAGTGAAAGATTTGATTAAGCTATTAACGTGATAACGAAAACATGAATGCAAAGGAATCATCTAGGACGTGCGCAAAAGGGAAAATCGGAAAAGTACGAGGTTCACAAAGGAGGTAGTTTGCACTCGGCAGTGACTCATGTGAAAAACGTACTTCCCGCACACTTAGTGTTTTTGAAGACGCCAGGTCGGAAAATACGATGTTCGCTTCAAATCGCTAACGCGAATAGCGAAAATCGTACTTTTCGCAATCGATATTTAGAGTTAAAAACAGCAAAAACTAAACGAGCTCAAATTATTTCAAAATAGTAATAATAGCCTCTGAAAATAGCTGTTTAGTTACATGCCCTGCCTCATTCATGCGCCACGATGAAGGCAAACGAAGAAGTAGAAATCATAAAAGATCGTGCTCAGTGCAAAAAAAAAAATCATGACAGCATGCTTCGTGAGAAATGTGCAATGTGCATGCGGTGTGGTGTGTATATCTCGAGATATAAATACGTTTTGATGGCCGTCAAAACAGAGTCTCCCCTACTGCTAACTTCTTTTAGAATTTTGAGTAAAAGTCTAAAAGGATCTCCCCGTGACCTCCATGTCAAGCTTCTGGCTGAGATGGGAGTTCGACAAAGCATTTCTATAGATTTATATTTATGTACACAACCATATACAAAGTATGCAGTCAGGGAGACTGCCAACTTTCCAACCCATGTAGGGGCGTGGCTTACAGAGGCGGTCGCCACTATACCGTGACAAGCCGGAACACTACCCCTGCGCCACCGCTGCAGCCGACGCACCATTCTTACGAAGACTCCACTTATGGAAGGTCAGTGAACTCAGTCAGGAGATTCTGAACGAGACCAATATGGTCTTGTAGGGCATCGGACGAGGATCACAGAACTGTTTCGTTTTTGCTAAATGTCCCTGGGTGATCCAAAAGTAGCAAAAAATGGACAATTCAGGGAGGGCTGATAGGCATAAGTGACACCTGGAATGGCCTTGTCGTGTTCAGAACTTGACCTGCAAAAGGTTTGGAGCTCAAATTAAAGTTAGATTATAGTAATAATGATAATTTCCGACGCTTCCTAGACGAAGCTGCAGTGTGCGTTCAAGTGATTGTTTCGCATCTATGGTGGTAGCGACTGGATGGCCGAGTGGATGCGATGCAGATTTGCGGGAGGGGGGTCGAGGGTTCGATTCCAGGTGTGGGGTTTCTGCGTCCCTAGATGGACTGTTAGCGTTTTTGCAAATGAAGATTACATTTTGGTTTCGGTAGGATACCTTCTTCGCTTCTTAACCCCGCTTTCAACCTGTTGTCAGATGTGGAAGAAGCAAGTTTTGTCGTGTGGGGTGATGTCGAGCGTCCATTAAACCACGCTTGTCTTGCTGAGGAAGCTCTCGTTAGATGCTACCCCATATGACCTCTTTAGAATGTTCTCAATTAGTTTTGGAAGTATTTTTCGCTGTCACCTTATTTGCGATCATGATCGACGGTGGACGGCAGAAGGTTACGACCGGTATGTGTAAGTAAAGGGGTGTACGCAGAATAGTCGGCACTGCCGCACTTCACCACCTCCAGAGCTCTAGAAAAGGACGATGGAAAAAATTTCGTCCAAACATCGCATGTTAGCAGGATCGCTTTGTTCTCCAATGTGGTCAGACTTATTTTCCAACCTTCGACTTCAACCTTCGATGGAAAGTAGTGCAAGCAAAGTGATAACTTAAAGAGTGACAGATTCGTGGGTAGCAGCTTAAATATAATAATTCCCATAGGCGAAGTCTGGGTGAAATCGGTAGTCATGACTTCGTCACCCTTATTCACCACTAGCCAATAATACGGTAACCTACCAAAATGTACTCTTTATTTGCAAGAACGGGAGCACACCACAAAGTAAAGACACCCCCGGGATCGAGCCCTCGACGCCCTCTTGTAAGTCCGCCTCGCTATCTACTCGGCCATCCAGTCGCTGTCGCCATAGATGCGAATGAATTCGTTCATTCATTGTGCCAAGCACTTCATAAACTTCAGATTCGTGTTCAGCGACCGCGGCTACCCCAGGGCTGAAGTTTTCAGAAAGGTAGAAAAAATCTGGGTATTTTCCGTTATTTTCGTGACCCGTAATTTGGCCAATATCGATTGGTGGCAATCGATACTTCGAAAACGAACTTCAGATTCGTGTTCAGCTACCTCGACTACCCCTAGGGCCAAAGTTTTGACCGCCTAGACGACATCCACAAAAAAATCGATAGTTTGATCGATATCGATTGAGTGCGATCGATACTTCAAAAACAAACTTCAGATTAGTGTTCAGCGACCTTGTTTGCCCCAGGGCCGAAGTTCCCAGGCATGGAGAAGACGTCTGGGTATTTTTCGCTATTTTCGTGTCGTAATTCCCCCCCCCATTTCCCCATTTTCCACTCCGATTCCCTCCCCCCGCTAATTTCTGCGACGCCTTCGATCGATAGGATGACTCATCGCTTAACGCGTTATTATAGAGTATGATATATAACCAAAGTTTTTCATATGGGACAGCAATCCAACAGAAATACCTATAGACTTGGTGGAGTAGAACTCAATAGCACAATTTCATTGCGTGACCTAGGTTTCATTTTAGACAATAAGCTTTCCGTCAGAGAGCATTGCGAATATACGGCAAAGAGAGCTGAAAGAGTTGTGCATAATGTTGGTCATCCAATAAGTAATGTCGTTTTTGTGCACTACGGTCTTACCAGGATACTATCTCAACGGTAGGTCGGAACGGCGCAAGTGTTGTATATGGGCAGAACCGCCTCTCCCTGGGAAGTAACAAACTGCAGGTATCTCGACCCCAATACAACTCTGCGCGGAGTTAGAGGCGACGGAAGTCGCCGTTGGCGCCCTGTTGATTCACGTGCTCCGCAGCTGACGGGCGCGCGGGGATGAGGGCTGGTATCGCCACTCAACGCAGTGCACAGGTGGCGTAGTAGGGAAGTGGTCGGGCTCGTGAGCAAGGGGTCGGGGGTTTGGATCCCGTGGACTGCGCTTGTTTTGCACTTTTGCAAAATCCATGTTTATCGTATAGGTAATCCACCTAGGGGTATTATAGTGTGTTATAGAGCATGTTTACATATAACATATGCTTCAAGCTACAGATTAGCTAAAATGCTTACTACTAAAGAACCGAGGCAGTTCTTCACAGCACCCATCTGCGAAGTAAAAAGTATATCAATTACAAAATATCTAAAGTTACATAACTACAGCATAACACAAAATAGGTTTACAAATAAGCAAGCATTCACAGGCAAACAAGGATACTATATGTGATTGTGCTGTGGAGAGTGAAGAACTGCCTCGGTTCTTTAGTAGTAAGCATTTTAGCTAATCTGTAGCTTGAAGCATATGTTATATGTAAACATGCTCTATAACACACTATAATACCCCCAGGTGGATTACCTATACGATAAACATGGATTT